>JADRCD010210078.1:0-16173 GCA_019843815.1 Montemys delectorum | reverse complement strand
CCTTGAGTGCACATTCTCCTGGGACTTGAGTGAGGGTCTCCCTATGGGCATCTTTCAATCAGGTATCTCTAACTCCTTTTTAGTAAGCCGTCTTTTGATAAACCATTCAAACAATCTTCTGACACCTTTATTTTAACTATGTGAGCTTCCATATTAAACCTAGACTCTCCATTCAGTGGGCCCATGTCAACAAATTCTGCCTGCTCTAGTTTTATGTTCCTTCCACCATTATCCAACACCCTTAAAATCCATTCCCACACATATTCCCCAGACTTCTGCTTGAATGAATTAGCAAACTCTTTAAGCTCCTTAGTAGTGTATCGAATTTCCTCATGGACTACACTTTCTACCTCCCCTCTAGGGACCTGTTTTGCTTTGAGTCTGGTTATAGATCTAGAAGAAACTATTGGTGGGCCTTGAGAAACATCAGTATTGTCTTGTCTGGCATTTTCTTCAGCAAAAGTCACTGCTGGTTTATCAGACTGTGAAGGATTAACTTCTTCATGTGGGAAAGGCATTATTTCAAGGGGGGGTGGCTGAGGGTACTACTTCTGCAGGTGGGGCAAACCCTTAAGAATCTGAATTCTCAGCTTTAATGGGGTCTTCTCACATATCCCCATCCAAGTTATAGGATCCCATTCTTTGCCAACTAATGTCCTTACGTTAACCGCTGATACCCTCTGAGGCTGAGACTTGAATTTTCGCTGTAATTCAGCCAACCTTATAATGAGAGCTTCAGTTTGATTTTCTGCAACTTGAGCTCTATTGCTAGTGGAGAGAAGATTCTCTTCAAGGACATCCTTAGCAACTTTTAGATTGTTTACTTGTGTCTGGAGCCTTTCAATTTTATCACACAACTTCTTATTTTCCTTCATCGTTTTTTCTCTAGATGCTAAGAGCAAACAACCAACAAAATCATTTTTTAATTTCTTCCTCATCTTGTAGTAAGGTTTGTACACTGAATCCCCTAATTCATCAAGATAATTAAGGGCATTAGCTTCTTTAAGCTTGAAATATAGTTGTGACCACGGGTCTTCTGTATTCTCTGAGCTCCCAAGAGGAAAAGAATTTGGAGAGGTTTCAGTAGTTGAAGGAGCTGATGGATTCTCAAACCAACTACAGATTTTTAAAAGACAAATCCTTATACTTCTGCTCCTCTAGAACCATTCCGGGTACCAATTTTGTATTAGTCACTGTTCTCTAGAGTCACAGAACTTATGGTAGTCTCTATGTAGCAAAGAACTTTATCGATAACTTACAGTATGTAGTCCAACTCCCATCAATGATCAGCAGCAGCTGTGAATGGAAGTCCAAGGATCTAGCAGTTGCTCAATCACACAAGACAAGCAGGAGAAGCAGAGTGAGCCTTCCTTCTTCCAATGACCTAATATACATCTCCAGCAAAAGGTGTGGCCAAGATTAAAGGTTTGGCCACCAAACTTTTAATCCCAGATGACCTTGAACTCATAGATCTTCCTATCTTTATCTTCTGAGATTCATAGACACTATGCCTCAAGGTCTCCATGCCAAGATTCAGATCAGAAACTTGTATCTCTCAGCCTCCAGATTAGGGCCACAGGTGAGCCTTCTAATTCTGGATTGTAGTTCATTTCAGACGTAGTCAAGTTGACAACCAGGAATAGCCACTACGCTTACCTATAGCTCAGTCTAATGGAGCCTTTTTCGGAGTTTAGGTTCTCTCTTCCAAGATATTTCTAACTTGTGTTAAGTTGACAAAATAGAACTAATACACATATGCCCCTCATAAATTAATGAATATATGCGACAACAAAACAAAACTGAAAGAAACAAAGCTAAACAAAATAGAAAAAAAAAACCTATTGATTTCCCATTCACTTTAAGGTTACTGGATGAGGCTCCTACTGCAGAAGGTAGATTAAAAAGAGAAAACATTTGCAAATATTTAATATAGTTTTACTTTACATAGTCACCTTCAGAAAAGATGATCTAGAGAAGCAAAGAAAATTCTATTTTCATGGATTGTCATGCAGAAGTTTAATCAGAGAGAAAATGATGCAATATTAAACTAGGGACTTATTTAGACTCATTTAGGGCAGTCTTGTGTTTGAAAAACATTCATGTTGTACAGGTGAGGGAGGACCTTTATGAAATGAGTGCTTTGTTAAGAAATTTAGATGACAGTTTAGAATTGTCTTAGAGTTTGTACTTGGAAAAAGTGTGTGTTTGTGTGTGTGTGTGTGTGTGTGTGTGTGTGTGTGTGTGTGTGTGTATTTAGGGTTGGGGAAAATATGGCCTTCATATTTCTTTTTTGCCCTTAAATGTCAAGATGTCATATTTATAGGTGTATTTTCTGATCTCTATCATCTAGTGTTCTATAATCTTATTTTATGTTCTTCCTTATCATATCAAAATCATTCTTTTGGCCGGGACTTAAGTAAAATGCATATGTAGATGATTACAATATTATAACACAAAGAGACATGGACAGAATTGCAGTAGTCTCTCTACACATAACAGTACATTATATTGGTTCTTTTTATACATAAGTTGGCAGAAGTAGTATTTTATTCTTAAATAATACTTTTGAAAATATGTGAGTTTTAGAAATGATTGAGCCCTCCATCTGGTGTTATTTAAGTCTGCTAATTGCTTTAGTTTGCATCCCTGTGGTTTGGTTAATTGAGGTGAACAAAATTATTTAAAAGCCTTCTCATTCTTGTCAAACAAGGCCTTTGATAAGTCTCTTTGAAGTGGTTTTGGTTTCACTGTTAAATCCAAGTAAGTAGAGTGCTAGTCCATTAGAAGGCTTTACATTTGAAAGTTTATGTTTGTTTTGTTTCCTGTGCGCCTATATGCCATGCATTCCTGGTGAAAAAAATAAAATAAAATAAAATAAAATAAAATAAATAAATAAATAAATAAATAAATCAAAACCAAAACCAAAACCAAAACCAAGAGTGATTGGATTCCCTGAAATAGGTTTAGGGTTTATTGTGAACTGTCATATGGATTTTGAGAATTGAATTTGGGTTCACTGGAACAATAGCCTGTGCTCCTGACCAATAATCCATATCACTTGTCTGAGCTTTAACTTTAAAAAAAATATTAATACTTTGGAAATTTAGTATTATTCATCCTAATCCACTCATCTCTCAATCTGTTCATATTTATCCTCTGCCCTGGCAAATGCACTTCTCTGAAAATAAATAAATAAATAAATAAATAAAATAAAAACTAACAAACAACAGCATTTCACTGTAGAAGGTTTTGTCTACACACAGTATAGCCTTTTGCCCAAACATCCTTACTTGCAAATGTTTATTGATAGTATAGCAGTCTGGTTCAAGGACTCTGGCTTCTGCTATACTATCAATACTGGCTCCTCATGGAAACTCCTCTTGGATATCCTGTCATTGCACTGTATCATGGAGATTCTGCATCTTTAGATCTGTAGAACTGGTACATTCAGGTGCTCTATAAGCTGTAACTTTTTAAATTCTTATCGGCTTTGTTTGTTTGTTTGGTTGGTTGGTTTTTGGTTTTTGTTTGTTTGGTTGGTTGGTTGGTTAGTTGGTTTGATTTGGTTTGGTTTAGATTTGTTCTCTTCTCATTTTTGACTAAAATTCTTAGACCTTTTGGAATAAATTTAGATAATCACTATTGCTCAGTGAAAGTTAAGAGTATACGAGAAAGGATTTTGGAGATTTAATCTTGCATAATTTTAAATTGGATTATCATACTGGTTTTAGGAGTTTTTCTGGAAGATTTTGCTACTAGACCCAGGTGTTTTCATGAATTAGAAACCAGGAAATTAGTTAGATAGGTTGGTATTATGATTCAACACAGAAACAGCTCCATCATTATATTTCTGAGTCACAACTTCAGTATAAATTCTAATATTAAATTTGGGCAGTGGTGGCACATGCCTTTAATCCCAGCACTTGGGAGGCAGAGGCAGGCTGATTTCTGAGTTAAAGGCCAGCCTGGTCTACAGAGTGAGTTCAAGAACAGCCAGGGCTATACAGAGAAATGCTGTCTTGAAAAACAAACAAACAAAAAAACAAAAACAAAAAAACAAACAAAAAATCTAGTATTAAATTCTGCCTTGCTAAAAATAATTAATTCATACAATATGGAATTTATTTATTTTCTGCTTTTATAGTAGTCAAATATGTAAGCCTTAAAATATTGATGGGCGATTGGATCTTAGCTTAGTAACTGTACTAATCTCTTATGGTCTTCAAAAACATCACCAGGAAAATAATAGTTTAATCAATAATTGTTGTAAAATTATACTAAAGGGACCGAGGTAGCAGAATAAACTCCATTTTGTTCTTAGGACTCCATTCTAAGTCAACTTGCACTTAGAGAAACATAGCCAATGAAGAGACAAATGCAAAACAAAACAAAAAGCCAACCAAGCAAGCAAGCAACCAAACAAAAAAACAAAACAGCAGTTCAGATTACATCTTGTCCTCCAAATTGTATTTTAAGCTGCAGCACTTAGAGAAAGCTTCTGTTTGGAAAGCTACTATCTGATGTCCTTGAAATAACATGGCCCCCACCCTTGGGCTCTGGGAAGGACAGCAACATTCCTTTACCCTCTCATGTAATGTCAAGGCTTAGAACTCCCTGCTTGCATATTTTTTTCCCCTTATAAAGCCCCTTCACCTAGAGTTCGAGGTTACTCTCCTTCCTGTTCCATCAGGAATGTTTGTAGCCTAAGCTCAAACTTGAATAAAGACTCTCCTGTACTTTCATCAAAGTCGTGATCTCTGATGATCTTTTGGAGTTCTCACGAAATGGGCAGAACAATATAATATGGAATATATTAGAATCTTTAAATATCTAAGTTATAGTCTGCTTTTTACTTAGATCTACCAATAAAAGTTGCCCTATATACCACAATTTTTTTTTCATTATTTAGCCTACTGTTTGGTATCTGACATTAATGAGACAACAAAAAAATTGATTTTCAATCAAATTTTAAAAACTGTTTTTAGACTTTATGTTTTTGACATCTTCTCTAGGCTTTTTATTTTATTTTATTTTTTTATTTTTATTTTCTTAGGAGGTAAGGAGTGAAATTACAAGGTTTTCATGATCATTTCTAGCATTTTATTTTGACATAGTATTCCATTTATCTAAATTTACAAAATATAATTATTTTTCCTTTATTAACATAAGTGTTATAGCACTGTTATGACATGCACATAACCCATCCTCAGATCAACGCCTGTCTAAAGAAAATTTTAATTTATTTTAATTGTTGATATTTTTTAAGCTAAATCACTATTTAACCTAGTAAGTAGCACTGTTAGGGGGTATGGCCTTGTTGGAGGAAGTATGTCAACGAGAACTGGCTTTGAGGTTTCAGATGCACAATGCAGGAACAGTGTCACTCTCTTTTCTTGTTTGCTGAGTCAAATGTAGAACTCTGAGATGCCTCTGCAGCAACATGTCTGCCTTCATGTTATCATGCTTTCCATTGTAAGACTCTGATCTTTGGTTAGTAGTACTTATTTTGAGACACCTCCAGTGAGACATCAAGACACAGATCATTGTAAAAGCAAGAGGTTTATCTTTCTGGACCATCAAGGTTGACTTTCAATTAATCCTTCAAAAAGAGTGACTAGAAGGTGACCCTGAATGGCTATTACAAGCAATTTTTATACTTTTTAGGAACACAGGTTACATCAGCAGTGTTATAGTTCAAACTTATTGGCTAAGTATATTGACTTTTAAAGGTATTGGCTAGCAAGCATGACACACATTTGAACTCTACCTGAGACTTCCAGAGGGTCAGGTGACTGTCAGTGCATTCTGAGAATTTTTTTACTCAAGAATGTTCCTTTGGGCTGAGAATGGAACTTAGCTTACTCTTGACCCTAGGCTGGATGGCAGGCTGTAAGAAGTGTATATGACTGGGGTAAGCCCTTAGGATTCCTTACCATCATACTTCCTACCAAAATTAGGCTAAGCCTGAACTATAAACCAACCATAATTTTTAAATGTTTTCCCTGATAAGGGTTGCTGTGGTCATGATGTCAATTCACAACAATAGAAACCTTAACCAAACCAAAATTGATAGGAGGGTCTGGTGTATTGCTGTTATAGGCCAGACCATGATTTTTTTTTGGAAGAATGTAAACTTTGAATCTTTGATTTAGAAAAACTGTTGAACCCTTTATATGAGCCCTTCACAGACCATGGAAGACAGTGATGCTGAGGGTCTTTTGAACTATGAGGGTGGAAGAGGAAATTGGCAGTTGTCATGGCCCTCTTGTTTCTCACCCTCCTAGGTACAGTGAAGTCCCAGTTCAAAGAACAACCACAAGATGTATGTTCCCAATTGAATCAACTTGTAGCCTATCAATCATCTGGAAAATCAATACTCGATTCTTTTATTCTCTTTTTACATGTATAACCCCCCCTTGCAGTTTGGCCCATTCCCCCATACACATTTTCCCAACCAGAAAACGCCAATACACAGACACACCCACTTGCAGTTTTTTCCTTTATAAAACTGACATCCTGGGCCTTGCTGCTGCTGCTTCAGGGCAGTTTGTGGTCTGAGCTCCAGCTTGCAAGTAAACCCTCTTGTGTTTGCACAGGATTCTGAGTCCTTGGTGGTCTTCTTGGGTGTCTCCAAAATCTGGCATAACAGGGACATGATTCAAAAATTTTAGAGAAGAACATTAATATGTGTTCTAGAAATAATTCTCCTAATGTTTTGGTGAAGAATATGACTATTTTTGCCTATGTATAAAAAATTATGCCTAGGGTTAAATTCAGTTATTTATGAATTATTCGCTATGGCAGACTACATTTCCAAATGTTTTCTACAAAATTCCCATTTTCCCACTAAGTTAATAATGGACTAAACCTCTGAAATTTAAAACAATTTCAGTTCAAGAGTAAAGACAGTCATGGTGTCTCTTCACATCAATAAAATATTAAGACACTATCCCTGCTGTTGTTGACCATAATTTGCTGGTATCATAAGCCAAAATAAACTCTGCTTCTTAATATACTTTCAGTTATGGCATTTTGTCTCATCAACAGACATTTACCAGTACAGAAACACAGTACAAGATCTTCCAAATGACTACCCTATCCTTCATTCCTTGTCAATCCTGGTCACTAGTCAGCAAATATACTATGTTGTTGAACTCACCTTCTATATTTTTACACTTCAATAATCTCAGACATGGAATGAATCTTAATTCAAATGATAAATTATTTTGATGACTGGTCTTGGTGGCAGGTGGGCAATCTATGATTTCCTAAAAAAAAAAAAAAAATATGACTTTGTGATTCCTCATTGTATATCAGTGTGGATTTAAAAGCTTCTTTAAAATACTGTGTAATCATTAATTATGTTAAAAAACTATAATGGTAGTTAATGCTTAGGGGTACTTCAGTGCCAAAAAGAAATGTGAATGTAAACACTTGCATGATAATGTTATCTGATAGTACAAACAAATGAGCAAACAAATCTAGGAGCCTACATCGAACTTATATACAACTTATGTGTAAATTAACAAAATAAAAAGTTATTTAATGTCTTATAAATTGAACCTTCATATGTGAAATCAGATGATAGGATGGGAGAAATAATAATCTATAGATTTCATCCAGTAACAGATGTGAGAGAAAATAAAAGATAAAAGGAAGCTAGTAGAATTAATCAAGTCATTTTTCATGTTGCTGTACATTCAGAATTAGTCATCTTCAAGAATCACTTTTTTCTTCCATTTCTTTTTTTCATCCAAGCAATACCAGATCAGCTCTATAAATAAATTTGCTTCCCTTGAATAAAGAACATGTAGTTAGAATTCCATCAGTGTTTGAGAAGTGTATTGCCTTGGGTTCTTCTGCTTTCTCCTTTTGCTCCTTGGTTTGTTAGTTTGCTTCAAGTCCCTACTTACCATTTCCCTTTTCTGTTTTTTCCAACATAAAAGAAAGAGAAAATTTAAATAGATGTTCTTAGGTTCTTTCTTCTCCCAACGTGAAACAGGATAAAAAGGAAGGAACTGGCTATGTTTGGAGAATGAGGAGTGATTCTACACACATCCTTCTTTAATACTTTATACATTAAAATCTATTCATCTCATAGTCATAAAATAAAATCATAGAATTCTGTGAAGTATGCATCATCAGTTCTCTGATTTCCTGATTCCCGCACTATTGCAAGAATCATTTCACATTTGCCTATGGCCCTTGAGAGAAACTGTTTTGTTGGTGGTGGTGTTATTATTTGTTTGTTATTTAATTGATTAAAATTATTCTTTTCTGTAGAGCTTACAAACTTCTTGATGAGGTGGAAAATGTGACTTGATAGTTTTTCTTGTTTACACAATTTGTAGAATAGCTCAACATAGGTATTTTTTTTCTTTTATGATTTCTTTGAAGGAAGTGAACTCTTTTATACACACACAAACACAGACACGCACACACATACATTCACAAATATTTGATAGATGTTGTACATAAAGTAAAGAAATAAATAGAAACAATGTCAAAGACTCCATTGTATATCCATTAATGATAGAAGTTCCTATCCTTTCATAATCAATATGAAAAATAGGAACCACAACAATCTTCAATACCCAGCAGAAGAAAAGACAACAGAGCCTCAGGGACATGACTAAGTGCTGAAGCTGAGAAACAAGAACATTCATTTGATTCAAGGGGCTTCTTTCCATCAGAAAAGGTCAGTTGCTTCAAAAATACTTGACTGAAGTATTTCTTTGAAGCTTCTTCTCGGCAAAATGAAAGAAATACTGACTCATTTCTAGATGATTAATACTGAAAACTATATTAGTTACTTTGTTATGTGATAGTACTTTGTATTTTGAAAAGAAATAGGATAAAACACAAGATATAAGAAGAAAGATGTATAGGAAACAAAGGAAATAGCATGCCTGAGAAAGAGCAACTAAGACAGACATTGCATTGCCAGGTGTGTCACATATTTCCAGATTCTTAATGCAAATCACAAGTTAAATTTTTTTTTCTTCACCAGGATTAATATACATATTGTGTAGAAATAACTTTATTGTAAGCAAGTCTTATCTTATGCTCATAATTTTCCCCAGGTATTTATTTAAACACGTATAAAAATATAATCAACTGGAACTGTTAACCTTTATGTATCCTGAAGAGTGAAAATATAGACATGTTACTCCATTCTAAAATGGTTCCTTTTCCTAATGCTACATAAGGCCAAAATAAATACAGAATTATTGACACAATAAATATTGTGGTCTCTATACCTTTAGCCTGTTTTCAGATTCAATTAAGGTTAGTCTCTGTACTAATATTTACTAACATTTTGAGCCTTCACTGGCCTAATTTTTGGATAAGAACTGTTGTATTAAAGATGGTCTAGTACTGAAGAAACCATCTTCATTTTCTTTCTTGAGTTTATCTTCTAGTGGGTAAAACAATAAATAACAACAGAGACTATACAAATAATATCAACACTATAAGTCAGTATTCAGTGATATTCAGAAAAAAGTATAGATATGTTAAACAGAACTTTTTAAAAATAAGCAAAAGATCATAGATTGTCAAAGTTTGCAGATTTGAAAGTGAAAGTCCTCATACATCCAAGACTCTCTCCAGTTGGGCTCATGAACCTGGTATACACAATTCTTTCAGATGTCCATAACCATAAAGACTACAAACTTCTGCCTTTGTGCAAACTTAATTTTTAGGAATAAAAGCAAAAAGTTAGCCTTGGATTCAATTCTTCCTTTCAAAATAATACTTAGAATTTAATGTTAATCTGTAATCCTACTAGGCAAGAGTGGGAGATGTGATTTCAGCTTATCAATGTTTACTCTTTAGTAGGCAACAGAGAGAGTGGGCTGGTGGAGGCTGAGTGACTGAGTAGACCCGTCACTGAATCCAACACATTGTACATTGTATATAGAAATCAATGATATAAGAAAGTAACAAAATGGTATAGAAAAAAAGAACAGAAAAAGAAAACCCACCAGTGATGGAAGATAGAAGCATTCTGTTTAGTATAATATAAAACTAAGAGTTCTCTATCTGTTACTGTTTGTCTTTCTCCTATCTCCTTTTGTGTGTGTGTGTGTGTGTGTGTGTGTGTGTGTGTGTGTGTGTGTTTGAGAGAGAGAGAGACAGAGAGACAGAGAGACAGAGACAGAGAGAGAGAGTCACAGGATACAAGCACTTTTACCTTCTGTTACCTGTCACTGGTGATATCATTGGTCTGAAAAATACTAATGTCATTTATTTGCAGAGTTTTGAGAAGAATTTCATTCCTGTGATGGAAGTAACTTGATATATCTAAGAAAAGAAAGTCAAGTTTTGTTCAAGAGTAATAAAGTGAGATGGTAAAGCATGTGGTTCTAAAATGAAGAAAGTAAGGCAGATAAAATACTATAAAATGAAAGCAACATTAGATTTTTTACAAACCTTAGTAAGAGATAAAAGGAAAGAAAAGTTAAACAAGAAAAGATTACCGGGGCTGGAGAGATGGCTCAGTGCTTAAGAGTAAACTGACTGCTCTTCCAGAGGTCCTGAGTTCAATTTCCAGCAACCACATGGTGGCTCAAAACAATCAATAATGGAATCTGATGCCCTCCTCCAGTGTGTCTGAAGAGAGCAATGGTGTACTCATACACATAAAATAAATTTTTAAAAAAAGGAAAAAAGAATTACCTTTATCTTGTAAACAACCAACTCACTGTAGAGTGATGTATAAGATGTTGATTAGAACAATTCAGTGTAGTGGAGAGATGGTGCTATATATATAGTGCTAGATATGAAAAAATAAGAACTTGAGATCAGAAATGATGGTTCCATATAAAATGATAGTCATGGCAATGAACTACTCTCACCCTACTGACTGGAAGACAGTGGAGACATGGAGACTGCCACAGACATAGAGAAAGGATGATCCCCAGAGCACTCTGGCAAGCCAGTGTAGTTGAAAAAAATGCCATGTCAAGAGGTTTATGATTTTTAAATTACAAAGGGTAATAAAAGTAAAAATATTAGTATGCTACTTTCAAGCAACTGAAAGTAGCTACAATCCTTGATCCTGTATGACAACACTTGAAGCCTAATGTATTTTAAGAGAAAAAAAATCCTAAGGTATTAAAATGAATCAGAGTTTTGGGGAAAGATATATTATAGAAGTAATTATATCTGTAATTTTGCACAGAAGCAATATTCAGAGAATGGGTAAAACATTGATACAAAAAGAGCATGCTGACAATATATTTGACAATCATTAGTTCACAGAATGTATAATGTGATTTATCTGTATTTAAAGGTAAAGCTGGTCCTCTTGAGAGCACTGGAGGGGTATTAAAATCAGCATCTTTATCCAATGCATAATTTGAATAAAACGAAATAACACCACATAACACTACTTACTAGCTTCCATTTTTTTTCAAAATAAAAAGTTGCTTTCACCTTGCAACTTTTTAATACCAATAAAAATGTATTTCCTTACTATTTTCTCAAGTCAATAAAGAATTGTAACTATTCCTGGAGTAAGGAATTGTGCTTGTAAAGTAATAAAATCATAAGTTTAAATATATATATATTAAATAAATATATATACATATATAGTAGAAGAACAACACAAATGTTTGGTAAAAGTTAAGAAGTTAAGATTACTTGGCTGTGTATCAAAGGCATCATAATTAGAATAGTTAGATTTAAAAATATTATTATATTACAATGGTGTAGGTGAGAAACTCTTTCCAATGAAATAAATGTTGTTGGACTCAGAGATATTCTCCAGCATTAAATCATCTAATTTGCTTTTATAAATATGAACTATTGTAAAATTTCTTCCTGTTGTATTGAGGGATTTTTTTCCCCCAATGAATCAAACAATGTTTAGGTATACATGAAAAGATTCATAATGTCATAAAATGCATACCACCCAAAGAACACTTCATAAATATCATTTATATATGGCACTCTGAAGGCTAAAGCGAGTGCTCAGTAGGTCGCATTTCTCACATGCAGTACAAAGTTTTGAGGCCTATCTCCAAGAAGGTGGCAAGTGAGAAATTACTTCCTAGAAAGTTTCAGTGAGACATTATTTCTATTTGTTTACAGGTTTAATCAACTTAGACAAAAACCACCTCTGATGTAAGCTATGTACGTAATGTTTTTAGAGGTATAGAGCAAAATTGAGACTAAAGAAGAAAACTAGAGATTCTGACATATTAAATTACATCAATTCGAAAAGTAATTCTTGGGTCTAAAGGAATGAGGAAAATAGCAGCCAGATACATCCAAGATCTACCTACATTTGCCTTTACTTTCCCAGAAACATTTCTGTTTTGTTGTTGGAAAAAAGAGTTATTGTATCAGGAAAATTCTTAATTCCATTTAAATAGCCTCTCCATTAAATGGCAGATATACAGCAATCTTCAATTGAATCCAGAGCAGAAATAACTGTGAGCAAACACTAATCATCTCATGAAGAAACACAAATTTCATAACTCTAAAAGCATATCTGCTCTATTCCTGTAGACATTTCTACAGGGTGAATCTTGTGAATAAACTCTGCCTCTTAGAGAAGCAGATTCCATCAACTGCTGAGGTTGAGAAATGGGAAAAATCTGCCTCTGAGAGGAAATGCTCACTTCACACACAGAATGGCCTGGAATTTCCTCAGGCTTTCTTAATGGCACCTTTTGGGGGAAATGTCTTCATTTTTGTATAGAAAAGGGAGCACGTCACATTTCTCATATGATTTTGTACCTAAAAGTAGTAGATAGAAACTTACATCATAAAATGTGTTTAGGTGACAGTTTTGTCATCTGTTTAGTTACCTCATAGTTTAATTCAGGATAAACTCCAGCGTTTATAGTAACTGAATAAGTAACAAACCCAGAAAACTATGTGTATGCATCTTGAGAATGTAGTTTTATGGTAGATATTAAAATATTCCTTTTAAACAAATCTCATCTACAGGAAACATACATTTGACAAGACAGGTGCTCAAGATTGCATTACAACCTCTGGGCATTGCCATCCAGTGGTTGAATGTGGAAGACTTGAATGCATACTACATCGGAGAAATGTGTCTCCTCTAATGCATTGCTTAATCATAAGGACTCAGTACAGACTGCCAAGACCTTCCTTGTAAGTGTTGTCTAAATTGCTGCTACCTGCAGCACCTTAATTTCTCTCTTACTTTTTGTAGGTCATATGTGCATTGTGGTCTCTTCAAGATCTTTTTCCAATAGATCTCACAGGTTGTATTTCAGTAATGTATTTCTCAATATTAAACCTTACTACAGTCAGTTTTTTTTCATGAAAATCAGACAAACACAAAATGTTTCCCTATTACTTCTAAATATAACTTCTTTTATCATATATTAATCAGAATTCAAATATGTATGTATTAAGATTTGAAAATAGTATGTTTTTAGTAGAGGGTTAGCCAAAAAAGTTAACTTTTTCTGAAACATTATATTTACCTACTCATAGCTATAGTTTTTCAAGTTGTGTATTTCCAGTCCAGTTCTTCTGAGATTCCTGTGAAACTCAGGAATAGGGTTGAGGCTCTTATCAATGTTTACTTTTTCTTAGCTCAATTTTTATAATTTAAACATTCCAGATTACTCCAGAGCAATGTCTTAAGAGGTTTTTCTCCTTCCCAGTGGAATCTGTTTAGAGATTGTATATTTTTTCTCCAGTGTTGCAAATCATTGGATATAGCATTGATTGGTAAGTAGTGTTGGGTTAATAGTAGTGTTTGAAAACAGTTTTGTGAAGGGATGAAGATGCAGTGTAGGGAACAATATCCCAGGGGTTGAGTATTCAGAATTCTAATTTTTGTATGAATGTGATCTCATTTAATCATGTTTAACATGTGAATAAAATAAAAGTATGTAAAGTAGAATTTGAAATAATGTAAAAACAAATTAATTATAAGGATTAAGTATTGGAACCATCCTTCCTTTAACCACTTACTAAATGCCTGTCATATTTCCCAATTAAATTAGTACCTATTAAAGAGCATTGAAAACCAGCACATATATGCCCATAAAAATGTATCTTTCTACTATCTAATACAAATTGAGAGCACCAATGTTCATAAAAGTTGAAAATATGTATTTAACATTTGTATGAAAAAATTTATTAAAGGTATTTATTTAACTATGACAACTACATTTCTCACTTTTCATTCTTCATGATGTAAAATGTAGCTAGTTTGAAAGGAATACCCATGTGCAAAGAGCAATTTGAAATACTCTACGTACATACCATGACAATAGCACTCAGATGAAGTAGTATTACAAAAACAATAATTATTTTAAACAGGAAAGACCTTACCTTTTCCCATCCAAAATACACTAAAAGAACATGTTCAAATGGTTAGACAATAGATTCTGTCATAAAGATGTAGAACTGATTTTGGTAATTAACATGTATGAAAGTTAATCCCCAAGTATTATTACAAATTACTCATTGAATAATGGGTTCCAGTTCAAACACATAAAAGCTGCTGTCACCAACTTTGTAACATATTAATTGTAACTATAGATAATTTTCTTATTCTGAAACCATTCCTGCTCTTGATTTTACATTAGAAGAGTATTCACTGGCATGTTTGTGAATTATGTATCAGAGATGTTTCTGAACTCTGTAATATTAGGCCTCCACTTATTCACTTCTTTTACTTTCCAGCTGAAGTACAATACTTTATGTAAATTTCTTTCAACTATATTGTGAATTATAATTGTTATGTGTTTAGTGTCCACTATCCAAAAAAAGCTTTATAAATGATTTTTATCTAATTTCACTGATTTGATACAAAATACTCCATTAAACTAAATTCTACTGATCTGATACCTAACACTATGTTAACTGCTGAACTCCACACTGATAAAGTATAAATTCCCATATCAATACAAACCAGGCTGTGACATATTCTTGTTTGGTTTTTTTTGTTTTTGTTTTTGTTTTTTTGGGAGGGGGTTTGTTTTTTGGTTTTTTTGGTTCTATCTTTCTCACAATGGTGAGTTCTTCACACTCTACTAATTCTCTCTCACATACAAGCCTGAGATCCTTGGAAAATCTGCCTTCTCTATATATATTTGCTTATAAAACAATATAATCTATTCTTGGGACTGTAGGCAGAATCTTCTTAATTCTTTATATTCAAACTGAACTGATAGCTTAAAGCACTGACAATTTTTTAATGTTCTTTACTTGGCATGTCCATTTGAAATCTAAACATCATCTTGAATTGTTTTGCTCTAAACCAAGTTACTAATGCTACCTTGGTAAATTCTGCTCTTCTCATAACCTTTCAGATTCTAGAAAATAGAAACTTTATTTTCCAATCATGTTGAACAAATTGCATCCTCTCTTTTTGCCTATCCATAAAGAAATCTTCCCTTTGTGATTTTTAAAATCTAGCCTAATTCTTACTACTTCATAGGACCTCAAACCTCAGTAAAAGATGAATTTACACCTCAGGTAGATTACAGAAATAATCTCTTAGATGATATGCCACCTTTTGCTATCTCCTTTTCATTTAAGCATACTTACAAGTCCTCAAAGTATTTGCCACAATAATATTTTTAATATTTAAATCAAAGTTTCTCTGAAAATGTTAACAGATGCCTACCTAGTTCACTGAATTAAAAAACTGCGTAAAGCATATTGTTCCTCTCTACTTTGAACACAAAATGTGTGATCCTGCTTCCAGGTCATTTCTCTTGCTCATCTCTCTGTAGATAATTTTTTCAAGTATCCATTTGTCTCTTTCTGTTTCTGACCAAGTGTCACTTCTTTCAGTGAAGTCAACCCTGACCACATTACTGGCTAGCAATGCTTTCACTCACTCCCCTTCTGAAGATTTCTTCATACCACTTTCATTTTTGGACCCACATTTAAAAGTAACTCTGAATTTGCAAAATGATATATCATGTAAAAGGAAATTGCCACTAAGACTGGTAACCTGAATTTTATCTTAGGTACCCATATGTTTGATGGAAAGGAACAATTCTTCTAATTTCTACCCATGTGCTGTGGCTCATAAGAGCACACACTTGCACACACACACACACACACACACACACACACACAAATTAATGAATGTATTGAGTTTCTAAAAATTATGACTGGGGAATAAACAAGTAAAAATTATTTTAGCTTTACTCATCTTTAGTT
>JADRCD010210077.1:36127-55371 GCA_019843815.1 Montemys delectorum | reverse complement strand
TCATGCTTGGGGCTCTTCTCCGATGACACACTGTGATTGAAGTAAACTAGAATTCTGGCTTCAGGTTTTTCTTGCTCAAAATTGCAGGTCCATTATGATGTAACTGTTGACACAGTATGAGTCCGTTCACTGCTTGGTCATAGGTCATTAGGTAAAGTCAGCATCAGCCTGTGGTAGTTAATAGGGTTTCTCAAAGGTCCTAATAGGAGTTCTAAAAATACTTACTGGGATCACACTGGCGTAAACGTCAGGGGAGATAACATTTGAAATAGGCCTTGCTTACATTCTGAAAGGCCAAAGGCAGTTCTAGATAGATTAGTCGTCCCATACCTATGTGAGAAACAACTTTCCCAACAGTCAAGATGCCTGTCTGCCCAATCCCACCCATCCCCTGGCCCAGGATTTTCAACTACCTGATTATTTCTGAATTCATCAAAACCACAGTGTTCCTACGTGCTACATGATAATTATTGATAATTTTTGACAACCAATATTTGATATTTTTTTATGCAGGTATAGGATGACATTGGACTGTATCATGGTTCCAACACTGCTTTGGTTAAATTTATACTTGCTCTTGACTCTGGTTACCTCTGTCAGGCCTTCATTTTTCTAAGAGCATATATGATGAATGGGAAACCATACAATAAATCCAATAGTCATTGTGTATGGATCTAAATGACCAAGCTATTTATAGAGATTCTGCTGAACTACAAGAAATGCATTTTATTAAGAATTTCCTAAGTGAAAATATTCATTTTCAAAACAACATTTAGGGGCTGAAGGTATGGCACAGTGTGAAAAAGCACTTGCAAGTATGAAGACAGGAGTTAAAGTCTACAGAATGCACCCACACAGCGCCCCCCCCCCACACACACAAGCTAGAAGCTAGCCATAAATATGCCTATGCCTATAATTCCAGTGCAGTAAGGTTCTGCAGAATTGTTGGAGGTCTCTGGCTGTTTTCTCAGGTCAAGGCTCAAGGAATGATCCTGTATTAAGGGAATAAATATAAGAGTAATAGAATAGGGCATGTTATGGCCTTATCTGGTATCAAAGAATACATGGTCACATGTAGATGTAACATACATGTACATGTGCGCGCACACACACACACACACACAAACACACATAAAATCAGCTAAATTAGATTGAGAATTTTCTATTACTATGATAATCTATATAATGAAATGTATCACATTGTTTTCATAAAAGAAGGTAGTTTTATAGACCAGTTATATCACAGTAAAAACATTTGATATTACAAGTTAGAAATCAGTGGGAAATCAACTACTTAAATATTTTTTAAATCACAAGGAGCTGTACTGCATGCTTCATATTTGCATCGAAATTAGAATGAAATTATTTAGACAGTTTCTTTGTAATAAAATAGAACATGTGATTCTATAAGGCTACATTTTCTTATAAAACAAATACCTACAAAATAATTTTACATATGCAATTAGAATAATAAGTACATGGAGATATACAGAGATTGTGCTTCATTTGATGGCAATAGACTTAATTTTTAGCATTGCTCTTTGCTTTTCTCATCAGGTATAAGCTATCAACACAACCAGGATAGCACTTGAATAAGTGACCATTTATCTATAGTTGTTTCCATGCCAGCTGGAAATGTTACACAAAAGTTACATGGTGACTTACAATGTAAAATCAAGAGTATGGTTGCCTTACAAAAAACTGGTCTTCTTTGCAATTTTGGTTTCACTTTTTAATTGCATGAACTTCAACAGACATTTTGAGCACTCTAACCTCAGAGATTTTACCCTTAAAATGACTCCTGTGAGACTCTAATATAGACCATGTGCATAAAATAAAACAAAGCAAAAGGGTGACGTCAAAGAAAGGAACAGATCAAAAGTCCCAGGAAATATTAAAGCTTGAAGATTCTCAAGACTCTATCTTATACCATGTTATACAAGCCATCAAGACTACAGAAAGGACTAAAGGAGCTAATGGGGTTTGTAACCTCATAGAAAGAACAACATCAACCAACCAGAACCCCCAGAACTCCCAGGGACTAAACCTCCAACAAAAGAGTACACCTGGAGGGACTCATGGCTTCAGTCTCATATGTAGCAGAAGATGGCCTTGTAGATCATCAAAGGGAGGAGTGGCCCTTGGTCAATGTCCCAGTGAAAGGGAATTCCAGGGCAGGGAGGTAGTAGTGGGTGGGTGGGGAACACCTTTATAGAAGCAGGGAGAAGGGGAATGTGATAGAGGTATTCTGGAGTGGGGACCAGGAAAAGGGATAACATTTGTCATGTAAATAAAGAAAATATCCAATAATAAATAAATAAATAAATAAATAAGACATGTAACTAATAAGTAAAATAAAATAAAATTTAAAAAAACAAAAGGAAAGAAAAAACATTAAAAGAAAAAGAAAAGACTACAGAACATAAAGAAATTTCTCCAAACCATCAGGCTGCCTGTGAGTAGTGCAGAGAACTCCAGGGCTGCCAATTTTGTGAGTGTTTACTCATGCCTGGATGCACTCTTTGGGCATGCAGCCCACTTTGAGTCAATTGTTCACACTGAGATAGACTTTTATGTGTGGTTTTTTTTTTTACTCTTCTGGTCATCAGTGTCCTTTGTGGGTGAGTAGACATATATGTCTTGTAGCCCTAGGTGAAAATAAACAAAAACAAAAACAAAAACAAAACAGGAGAAAAGAAGATGGATATGACTTGAGAAACAATCTAAGACACTTTATTATGGAGACGTTTAGCAGATACCAGAACTTGGTGTACAAATGTCACTTTTCCTTACTAACTCTGTGGATTCCTTATATCCTGTGCTTATATAATTCAACATTATTATTCTTGTTGAGTAAAAGTTTGCATTTGCAAGAGTTCATCCAAGTTGTATGCAAAACTGATAGTGTAAAGACCAGTTCAGTAATTATACATAAAGTTGCCAATGTGCAGTGTGTTTCTAATTGTAGTAAGAATAGTTTTATGTAGAAAGAATTTTCTTTTCCTAAATTAAACATTATTATGTTATTTATTTATTGGTTTGATGTATTACTTAATATAATTCATAAGTATGGAAATTATATATGTACATATATATGCACAAATATGTATATTATATGAGTATCTGTGCACATGTATTTAAGAACATGTACAACATTGTGTAGGAAGAATGAAATATATATGTAGACCCTATGTGCACAACCATAATCCTGTATCATGGCCTGAACGACTCCATTGTTCATGCTCTGAACTTACACAGGACAGAGGACTGTAATTTTTTTTTTTGTTTTGTTTTTTTTGTTTTTTCTGTGTAGCCCTGGCTGTCCTGGAACTCACTCTGTAGACCTGGCTGGTCTTAACTCAGAAATCCACCTGCCTCTGCCTCTGCCTCTCAAGTGTTGGGATTAAAGGCATGTGCCACCACTGCCCAGCGAGGACTGTATTTTTTTTTTTTACTTATTGTAGATATTTTCTTTGATAAGTAGGGTCACCTATGTATCATCAGCATATTATTTTTCTTTTTAATTGATGCATAATATTGGGTATTCATATAATGTAGAATTCATCAGTTCAATACATCACAAAATGTGGAATGTTAAGTAAGAATATTTAAATTTCTAACACTTCAAATATTTATCATGATCTCTCTAAACTATGGGTGCTGAGCATTTTTGAAAAAGACATTGCTATAGTTTGAAGCTGAGGGGATTGTGTTGGTCTGGGGTTTTCTCACAATAGACACTGTAAGAAATGGTATCTTCTATATTAATGTTGAGTGCCATGATAAGTTTATACAGCTGCTTCATCTGTACCTTCATATATGGGCTAGCAATATATACACATACAAACATCCTGATTTTAGGTTAAGGTGTTAATTTTCATTATGTTTCTGATTGTAATGAATATTAATAATAAATATGTGTGATATGTCACATACTAAAAGTAGCTCCTATCACATATGAATTTGTAGTATGGTTTAGAGAATAAAAATTGTCACTCATAAGGATTACATTGTAGTGATTTCTTACTTTAGCTAGCTCGTGGCTTTTAAAATTATTTATCACACCAATCATTCAACTTGACTCATAATACCTTTATCTCTCCTATTGTTAGTTTCATATCAGGGTTTAGATTTTCCTAAATAGTCAAGGTAAGTAAATGAGTATCAAATGACAGAGAAAATAACTAGTTAAAAACCTAACACAAGCATGTTCTGACATTTTCTTGGCATTTTCCTTGGTGCTAAAGGATTTACTGGAAATATACTCAAAGAAGCCTTTCTGTGAGAATAGAGATCAAGACTGGGTACCACCAAGTCCCAACAATCTTCAGAGTGCATGCCACCCCTAGAGAGTGGAATCTAAGTATTTCTGTATGCGGATAGCATTTTGCCTATTGATTAATGGAACACATGTCAGAGGATTAGTACCCAATGAATTAAAACATTATTTTTATGTATATGATATGTGTTTGGGTTTTTGTGTCTGGGTTTGTGTAAGGCAGATATTGGTGCTTGTAGAAGATAGAAGGGTATGCCAGATGCCGTGTAGTTGGAGTTACAGGCCTTCCTTAACCTACTGATACTAGCCCTGGCAACCAAACTTAGGTCTCTGGAAGATAAGAAGGATGCAGAGCCTTCTTCCCAGCACTCAGTATGACTTTAAACAAGTGTATCCTTTCTGATTCCATTCTCCCCAACAAGTGAAACAAATCCATGAGCTGGGACTTACTGCAGCACCTGTATTTGTAGGACTTCTTCCTGATGCTACTTACCAGGTCGGATACATTTGTGTCCAGGAAAACTTCATGGAAAAGAAAGTTATGGAGACCTGGAGACATAGCTGAGTGATTAAGAACACTGGTTGATTTTTGCGGAGGACTTGGATTAAATTCCCAACATCCACACAGCAATTCAAAAGTGTATTGTCAATTCCAGAGTATCTGACTTCCTTTTCTATCCTCCCTGTGGACTAGACATGTACATATGCATACACTCAGGTAGACATTCATACGCAAAAGTGAAAATTAAATAAAGCTCAGGAAAGCAAGAAGGTTCTGAACTCATGATCACTCTTTTAGGATGATTCAAAATAATTGGCATGTTTTCCTTTTGCATAGATGATAGCAACAGACCTCCAGCTCCTAGCATGCACGTGACTCATGACATCTCCGTCTATATCTCTTCTCATTTGTATATCTACCTATTAACTTCAGTAACCTTCTCTATCATGAAATTCTTTCCATAATCTAGAAGTTTATCTTATTATTTCCAGTTATGAGTCCAGCTGATTTTTTGTGTTATGTACTGTGTCTAACACACTAATTGATTCCTCACTCAGAGGTTCCCTGGGTTGCTAGACAGAATATAGCCATTGATTGCTAAGAATAAGGGAATATGAATGAAGGAGACTTCTGTCCCCAGACCTTGAAGGAAAGAGCTGGAAACAGACTGAGCAATAGAATTTATACCTTCTATCTAATGTCTTCTTCTGTGAAAACTTTGAAGGTAACCCTCAGTTTCAGCAGATTTACCATCTTGGTAAGTTTCAGACTTCTAAAATATGTATTATTACCTCAGTTCGGATTGTTAGAGGGTATAAATGTTTTGATAAAATTATTAAAGTAACCCTGGTAAGATGACATTTTCATAAGGCATAGAGATTCTTCAATCTGACAGTGACCTACATGACAGCTACACAGTTCCACCTTCATTAACACTGAAATTGTCACAATTTATGGCATTTGAGTACAAGATCCACAGAACTTCATCCCCTAATTGGAGCAAAGAACAGCAGTGGGAAGGGAAGGGAAGACATCATGCCCGTTCTTTGCTATTTCAGGAGTCATGCTCACATTCAGGACACTTCCTCAGAGTTACTCTCTGAAATCTGCACATTTTCCTGAGGGGCAGGTAAGTGTTTTTATCCCAATTTTACAGATGAAAAGCTTGCAACCCGAGGTTAAGTGACTTGCTTGCAGGAGCACTGAGAGCAAAAGTCAAGATTAGACTTCCAACATAAATGTTTGATTGCTCAGATCACTCAGCCAAGGGTCTAAATATAACACAAGTGTTTGGAAAATAATTTTAACTGTTCTTGAGAACATTATGAAGTGTTCTGGGTCAAAAGAGACTTTTAAAAATCACATAGATCTTAAGTGTTCTGAGTCAGAAAAGCCTTTCCAAGGGAAAAACACACTGAAAGAGGGAAGACAGGGTTATCATGACTGATGTTTTATTTAAAGGAGATGACTATCATTATAAGTATTTTTTTTCTTTTTAGCAGTGTTCAACATCTGTCCCTTTAACCTTTTAAATAATTGTTTATTTATTTATATTTTTATTTATATCCCAAATACTGCCCAGTTCCAGTTCTCCATTTTAATTACTCCCCCATTCCCCTTCCCTCCACCTCTGAGAGGGTAGCCTTCCCCCAGTATCTTCCTATCCTGGGATATCAATTCTCTACAAGATTTTTTGTACCCTCTCCCACTGAGGTCAGACGTGATAGCCCTCTGCTACATATGTGCCAGGACCCTGGATCAGCCCATGTATGCTCTATGGTTGGTAGCACAGTCTACTCAATCCCAGGAGCCCAGGTTACTTGACACAGTTGGGTTTCCTGTGGAGTTGTCACTACCTTGAGGGCTTTCAACACTTCTGCTAACTCTTCCATAGGGGTCCACAACCTCCGTCCAATGGTTATCTAGGTATCTGCAACTATTTCAGTCAGCTGCTCCGGTAGTGCCTCTCAGAAGACTCATATGCTTGAATACTGTATGGAATCAAAATCCAGCATCATTACTATTGTGAGGGATTGGTATATACCTATGGATTGGGTCTCAAAAACGGGCCGATTAGGTCATTGGTTGGGCATTCCTTCAGTCTCTGCTCCTTCTTTGTCCTCAAATTTCTTTCAGACAGGACCAATTTTGGGCCAAAATTTTCAAAGGTGTATTGGTGGTCCCATCCCTCCCCTAGGGTCCTATCTGTGTACTGAAGGTGGACTCTTCAGGTTTCATTTCTGCACTGTTGAACAATTAAATTAAGTCACCTACATTGACTCCTGGGAGCCTCAGTCATCTTGTATCTTTGGGACTTTCCTAGAAAATTCCTCCAACCTCAAATTCCAGGCAGCTGCATATTTACTTTCATTCTCAGGGCCCTCTGGAACTTTCTCCTGCCTCTCTCGGATCTGATGCTACCTCCCTATTCTCATCATACTTCCCTATCCCACCCAGATTCCCTCCCTTTCTTTGCCTCCCATAACTATTTTGTTCCCCTTTCTAAGTGTGATTCAAGCATCCTCGCTTGAGCCTACCTTCTTGTTTAACTTCTTTGGGTCTATGATACCATGCATGTCCTCTATAGTATGGGTTAACTCACTAAGGGTGATATTTTCTAGTTCTATCCATTTGCCTGAAAATTCATGATATCCCTGTTTTTTTGATAGCTGAATAGTATAAGTGAACCACATTGTCAGTATCCACTCTTCATTTTAGGGACATCTAGGTTCCTTCTTGTTTCTGCCTATTATGAATAAAGCTGCTATGAATGTAGTGAAATACATATCCTTGGGTTATGGAGGAATATCTTTTTGGTATATGACCAGGAGCAGTAAAGCTGAGTCTTCAGGTAAAACTATTTCTAATTTAATGAGAAATGGCCAGATTTATTTCCAGAGTGGTTTTACAAGTTTCCAATCTCATCATCAGTAGAGGAGTATTCTCCTTCTGCCATATCCTCACCAGCATGTGATGTCCTTTGAATGTTTTACCTTAACTATTTTGTTAGCAATCTCAATGTCATTGTGATTTGCATTTCCTCAGTGATTAAGGACATTGAACATTTCTCAAGTGTTTGGCAATTCAAGACTCTTCTGCTGAGAAATCTCTGTTTTGTTCTGTATCCTATTTTTTATTGGGTTATTTGTTTTGGGGGGAGGAGGAGGTTGGTGTCTAACTTCTTGAGTTTTTTTATTTACTTTTGATATTAGCCCACCGACAGAGAAAGGGTTATTAAAGATCTTTCCCCAATCTGTCAACTGCTATTTTGTCTTATATATGCTGCCCTTTGCCTTACAGAACCATTTTAGTTTCATTAGGTCCAATTTATTCATTCTTGACCTTAGTGCCTGTGCTGTTAGTGTTCTGTTCAGGAAATTTTCTTCTGTGCCAATATATTCAAGGCTGTTTCCTTTTCTGTTTCTCTTCTATTATTTCAAGGTCTTTATTAAATTATGACACAAGTTTTGTGCAGGGAGATACGTAGGTATCTATCTGCATTCTTCTTTATGTAGATATCCAGTTAGACTAGCACAATTTGTTGAAGATCCTCTCTGTGTTCCATTTTGTGGTTTTGGATATTTTGACAAAAATCCTAGTATTCATAGCTCTGTGGGTTTATTTCTGGGTCTTTGATTCAATTCCATCAACCTACCTGTCTGTTTATATACCAATACTATGTAGTTGTTATTACTTTTGCTGTGTTTGATATCTTTAGGGTGGGTGATACATCCAGATATTCCTTTACTCTTCAGGATAAATTTAGCTATCCTGGGTTTTTTGTTTCTCCACATGACATTGAAAATTATATTTTTAAGATCTATGAATAATTATGTTGGAATTCTCATGGGGATTGTGTTGAATCAGTAGATTGGTTTTGGTAAGATGGCCATTTTAACTATGGTAATTTTACTTATCAATGAGCCAAGGAGATCTTTCCATCTTCTAATTTCTTCCACAATTTCTTTCTTTAGAGACTGAAAGTACTTCTCATGCAGGTCATTTACTTGGTTGATTAAAGATACACCAAGCTATCTTAACTTATTTCTAGCTATTATGAAATTTCCTGTTTTCTTAACTTTTTCTCAGCCTATTTATCACTGGTGTACAGAGGGGTTACTGATTTCTTTGAGTTAATTTTATATCAAGTCACCTTGGTGAAGGTTTTTTATCAGGTGTAAGAGTTCTCTGGTAAGAATTATAGGGTCACTTATGTATATTATCATATCATATGCAAATAGATGTACTTTGAAGTCTTCTTTTTCAATTTGTATCCACTTGATCTCCTATAGTTGTCTTAGTATTCTAGCTAGAATTTCAAGTACTATATTGAGTAGATAGGGAGAGTGAGCAGCCTTGTCTTATTCCTGATTTTAGTACAATTGCTTAAAGTTTCTCTCCTTTTAGTTTGATGTTGGTTACGGGCTTTCTGTATATTGCTCTGTTTATATGTAGGATACATGCCCTGTATCCCTGATTTCTCTAGTACCTTTAACATGAAGGGATTTGGGACTTTATCAAAGACTTTTTCAGCAGCTAAAGAGACATCATGTGGCTTTTCTCATTCACTTTGTTTACATGATGGATTAAATTAATGTATTTTTGTATATTGAACCACCTTTGCATCGCTGTGAGTAAGCCTAATTGATCATTCCTTAGACGGTGGTTCTTATGCTTTGGTCAGGAATCTGTTTACTAATGCTGAACATCCTTGCTGTCAATTGGATTTTTCAATAGTCAATGCCTAAGCACAGGGCTGAACACTGAGAGTTGCACATGTAGGATACAGGAAAACTAAGAGAGACTGTGAGATAGAGAAGAAGAAGATGCAGTAGAGGAGAAAATAAAGGCAATCATCTATGTGAGTTTCTGAGTAAGTGACAGATGTCCAGTTTCCAGACTGGTTCTGGGATAGAACAAGAAGATTTAAGAGTGCCCAGTCATTGAGTTAGCAAAGGCATTTTGAGAATAATGTGTGTGTGTGTGTGTGTGTGTGTGTGTGTGTGTGTGTGTGTGTGTGTTTTCTATTTTTGGATCTGAGATAGCTCCTGGGTAGATGCTCACATGTGACCTCCAGAAACTGGCCAAGAGGTGTAGTCAAAAGTACAGGCTACATAAAGGTGGATGATGTCTTTGTTTGCAAGTATTTTATTGAGTATTTTTGCATTGCTGTTCCTAAGGGAAATTGGTCTGAAATTCTTTCTTTGTTGAGTGTTTGTGTAGTTTAGGTGTCAGGCTGACTATGGTCTCCTTGAATGATTTTGGCTGAGTCGCTTCTATTTATAGTTTGTGGAATATTTTGAGGAGTATTGTCATTAATTCTTCTTTGAAAGTCTAGTAGAATTCTGCACTAAAACAATCTGACCAAGGCCTTTTGTGGTTTAAAGATTCGTAATGATTGATTCTATTTCCTTAGGATTTATAGGACTATTCAGATGGCATGGCTGACCTTGATTTAGCTTTGGTAATTGATGTTGGTTTGGAAAATCATCCATTCCTTTTAGATATTCTAATTTTGTGGAGTATATGCTTTTGGTATAGGACCAAATGATTCTAATTTTCCTCAGTGTCTATTTTTATGTTTCCTTTTCAATTTTGATTTTGCTAATTTGAGTACTGTCTTTCTGCCTTTTAGTTAATTTGACTAAGAGTTTCTCTATTTTGTTGATTTTCCCAAAGAATCAGCTTTTGGTTTCAATGATTTTTGTATTATTTGCTTTTGTTTATAATTGTTTGATTTCATCCCTGAGTCTGATTATGTTCCTCCATCTATTCCTCCAGGATGTATTTTCATCTCCTCCTCCCCCTTCTTCTTCTTCTTCTTCTTCTTCTTCTTCTTCTTCTCCTTCTTCTTCTTCTCCTCCTTCTTCTTCTCCTTCTTCTTCATCATTACCATCTTCTCTATCTAGTCTTCTTTGTCTTGACCTTAATCTTACTCTTCATCTTCTTCCTCCTCCTCCTCCTCCTTGTCTTCCTCATCCTCCTCTTTTTCTTTTTTTTTTGTTTTAGAGCCTTCATGTGTACTTTTAATAGTTAATATGAGAACTCTCCATATTTATTTATGAGTACATTTAGTGCTCTTAATACTGCTTTCATAGTATCCCATAAGCTTAGATATATAGTGTCCTCATTTTCATTAAGTTCTAGAAAGTCCTTAATTTTCTTTATTTCTTCCCTTACCCAGTCATCATTGAATAAAGAGTTGTTAAGTTTCCATGAATATGTTCCATGTCTATTCTTTCAGTTTTTGTTGACATTCAGCTTTAATCTAAGGTGATCTTATAAGATTCATAGGGTTATTTCAATCTTCTTGTATCTATTGAGATTTGCTTTTTGACTGATCTTTCTATTTGTCAGAGTAGGCTGTTGACTTTTCCCACTATTAATGTATGGAGTTCAGTATGTGATTAAAGCTTCAATAATTTTTTTTTTTTTTACAAATGTGGGAACCCTTGCATTTGGGGGATCAATTTTCAGAATCGAGATGATCTTGGTACATTTTTCCTTTGATAATTGTGACGTATGCTTTCTTTTCTACTTTCTTTATTTTTGGTTTGATGTCTATTCCATTAGTTATTAGAATAGCTATTTCAGCTTGTTTCTTTGCTAAATTTGTTAGGAAAGCCTTTTCTTCCTGCCCTTTCTACTGAGATAATTATGAATTTTTTTCCTGAGATGTGTTTTTTTTTTTTTTTTTTTTTTTTTTTTTTTTTTTTTTTTTTTTTTTGGCCAGTAGTTGCTGTGTAATATATCTAAAGGTGGTCTGATTTCTGAATTTGATTTAGGACACTATTTGTAATCTGTGAAAATGAGTGTTTGCTGTGTAAGCCTTAAAGGCCAACTAAAGTTAATACAAACTCTATTTGTCCTCCTTACAGATCAGCAGTAATATTTCCATCCCAGCTGTGGGGATATATTAGCACATATGTCATTAATAGAGGAGAAAACTGAGACATTAACCCCTTTGCTTTTAAAGTCCAGAGAGAAATATGCCATCCGTACAGGGTTTCATTTCCATGGAGACTTCATTGTCTCTTATAAAGACGATCAGGCAATCATGACTGAACCTATGATGTCTATTATCCATTTATGCATCCCTAAGAAAATTTAGATTACTCAATTAGAGCAATTTTCTTTTTGTTATATTGCCAAGAGAGAAAATCAGTTCAAACTGTTTTCTTTCTCGTTCATTTTGAAATTTGAAAAGGAAAATCAGAATATATATTAATTTTAAAATATAGAACATTTGAGTTGAGTTTTAATGAAATTGGGCATGGCTTGGAAAAACACTTAAAATTGTAGACACCTTTCTTGTTCATTTATACTGTGGTTAATATTTGTTCTATGTTTCTTTTATGCTGGGTGTTCTTATTATACACTGCTAATTAAACCAGAAAAACTTTTTTTTTGGTTGTTGTTGTTGGTTTTTGTGTGTGTGTGTGTGTGTTTTTGTTTGTTTGTTTGGTTGGTTGTTTTTTATTTTCTTGCAATTTTACTTACAATACCGCAGTTGTCAGTACAAATGAATTAAGTAATCTACAATTATCAGGAAGTTTAAGAGTATGCAGAGTCGGTTAAATAAAAGGTTATTTGGATCATTTGTCTGTGGCAGTAAGGATGCGTTAATCAGAAATGGAGTCTGCAGAGCACAACTGGTTGAAAGCCATAGTGCCTGCACCCAACCAGCTAGAGGGCACCAGTGTTGGTACAGCTGAGGAGGAGGGAGGCACGACAGTAAAGACAAAACAAGGAATGGGGGAGGGGCAAACGCCAGTACAAGTAGAAAGGAGGCTGAAAGAAAAGAGAAGTAGTGAATTGCTTCTGTTTCCCTGATCCCTAGTATTTGTAGAAAGTTTATTGGAAAGGCTAATACATTCTGGACTGAGATGTTTTGAGAGGCATGAGTGAGAGGATAACCCCTGTGAATGTAAAAGTAGAAGTGGAGAGTCAACATGCCAAGCCTTGTCCCCAAAACCCAGAGAGGAGAGCGCGAACATAAGCTTTTTACCAGATCCTTATGCACTCAACAAGGGTCAGAGCTTAGCCTTGCTATGCCCAGGAAACTCGGTGGTGGTATCAGTCCTTTCAGAATGTTTGAATGTAGAGAGAGCAGAGAGCAACAGGGTTCCATCCACAGAAAAGATTTGGAGAGGAGAGCAGGAAGGGGCCCAACTACCCAGGAAAGCCTGTGTGAAGAGAGGTCAATTCTCAGAACTCTGGGAGAGGTTAAAAAGGGAGTGGGGGGCATACCTAATTGTGGAATGATGAGCAATCAGTGAGCCGGGAAGCCTAATTGAAAACACAGTGCTTTTTGCACCAATGATGTGTTTTATAAAATTGTGGAGGTGAAGAGGTGAAAAGGAACTCCTGGACAGGCCCACACCAAAGCATTCCCTCTGAGAAATCAAGGCATGACACAAAACTAATATATGCAGCTTTATTGGCAAGAAAGGAAGGGGCAGGGGATAGACAGGAGAGAGAGAGAGGGAAGGGGATAGAGAGAGGGAGATGGAGGGGGGAGAGGGGACAGGGAGAGGGACAGGGAAAGGGAGGTGGGAGGAGAGGGAGAAGGAGAGGAAGAGGGAGGGAGGGAGGGAGGGAGGGAAAGAGAGAGGGAGGGAGAGAACAGTCACTTTATAGGGGAACCAGGCTTGGCTGTTAAATGTTGAGTTGTCAGGTTACAATGTTGACTGACAAGAACCTTTACCCACTGAGACATTTCCTTGCCCTTCTGCCTTATTTTATTTATTCTTTTGGTTTAAGGCAAGGAACTGAACTCAGAGCTCACTGGCTGGCTATACTGACACATTAGCAAACCCAGAAAGCTTCATCTTTATTCCACTGGCAGAAGGTTCCATACCTAGGCTACTCTCCTAACATTTACACAGATGCTAGGGAGGCAAACTGAGGTCCCCATGCTTAAATAACTATCACTTTACTAAATTAGTCACCTCCCTAGGTTAGTGACCTATCATCTCATAGCAGGCTTGACATGACCCACTACAAAGTTAATATTACACAGTGTCAACTCAGTAAATATCAAAAATTCAGCAAATATTCAGTAAAGTCAACATATTATACTTAACAAGAACTGAAATATGCAATGCAATATAAACAAAAGTGTTAACCCCAAGAGATAACATATTATAATTTACAGACAAAATTAATTTTAAAGGATGTGAATTTTTTTTCAGGATGAGACAAAATATGAAAGACTTGGTAGTGTGAAGGTATCTGATGTCTCTCAACACCATTCACACACTCCTCTGACATTGGACTAAAAGTGATTTGAGTCTTTTATAGCCACAGTGGGCTGGGTGATTTATTGAACTTCTCAGTGCATTGCTTTCTTAAATCTTGGCCTTGTCTGAATCTGTGATCATCTTGTTGTAAATTTCATGTCAAAAGAACTGCTTAAATTGCTTTTCTTCCATTAATAACAGAAAACATAGATTGAAATGACAAGATTTTAAAGATAGAAAGGTTAATTAAAAGACTTCCTGTTATGCAAAAGAGAAGACTAAAATAGGTAGTAGGAAATGACAGACATAAGAAGAAAAAAATGAATAATAAATACTCTTGGGAGATGGTTGATTAAGAGCTGTTAATGAAGGGCTTTATGTAAAGAATCAAAGATGTGAGCACTTTAAAGTTTCTTCCAAATCATTGCAGTTTAATGGGAGTGAATCTGAAAGCATATTTAATGATGAGAAGAAAGATCAGTTTTGAAATATGAATACAAAAGTTCTAAATTCAGGGGTCTGAGAGATATCTCTATGAGTAAAGTTCTTGATGCCCTGTTAAAATAAAGAATGAAAAAAACAAACAAACAAAAAAAAACAAAAAAAACAAAAAAAAAACAAAAAAAAAGAAGAAGAGTGTTCTAGACACAGCAGGCCTGTGAAACACCTGCAGTGGGAATGCCAACACAATGGATTTCTGGGTATTCCTGGCCTATCCTGGTGAAACTACTAAGCTGCAGATTCAGTGAAAGATACTATTCTAAAAGACAATAAAGAGTGCCTACTCCTTCCTCTTGCACCAAAAGCATGTGGGTGAGTATACATACACACATACAATATACACATACTTCACACACCCCTCATGCCCAGTACACACATACATACCAATGAGTTCAGGGGTTTTCAGGTTCTAGAGTAGACATGTTCAGTCAATACAATAGCATGAGATAATATTATAATCCTCTAACTGTAGATAAAGAGAGCCCATCACTACTTTCACTGTTTAATTTCCCATAACATTTGTCATTCTCTATGGAAATTTATATGTAAATTTGTGCAGAATTAAGAAGGCTGAACCAATCATAATATTTTCCCTGGGGAGTTTGAGGAACATAAAAGCCATAACCTCCAAGTATAAAGCACCCAAGCTGGAACAGCTCTATAAGATTGAGGTATCACTAGATCCAACATTTCCTGAAGGAAAATAAGTAGGAAGAGGCGTAGAGTGGCTCCATTATGAAAGCCAGAAGCATAAAACATTTGTCAGGAGTAAGGAGAGGGATGCGGCAGAATGAAAAAGGCAGAAAACTCTCCAGTTCTTAGAACCTTCTTCTATGGTTCCTCTAGACTCCACTCATCCTCCTCTTCTTCCTATCTTTTAGATAACTTTGGATGTTAAATCATATTTCCTAAATGTACTGAGTTCCCTTTCCTTATTACATCTAAGGACCCCAGATCAAGGTAATTAATGAAAGAAAAGTCTGAGGATGCTGAAAACAGAAATCTGCCACAGAAATTGCTGCGCATGGGACTGTCTGAAAGGGAATCTTAAACAATGACTATAGACTTAGTAAAATCTTTACACAGTTGTGATTCTACTACATGTTGCTTGAAGGAATATGAAAATCTAAAGGTATTAAATAATGAACTCATGGTCAAATTGAGAGAAGGCACAAGGTTCTTCCTAGCTCCTTCCTGCATAAAATGTCACTCACAGTGAGGAAGAGAGTGATTGAAAAAGAAAGCTAACCTGGATATCTGATCTCTGCATATGATTACACACACATACTCATACATACAGGTGAACATACAGGAAGACATGTGCATCCACACAACAATGTGTACATACAAAGAGGTATCCTTGCCCCAACACATACTAAAAAAATGTTGACTTGTCATATTTAAAAACATAAAAAGAAAAAAACAAGCCTCTTGTTTCCTATGGTAAGTATCAGAGCTAGAGTCCGGAGTAGGACTTCCCATAGTCAAGAGGAGGCTCAGGGACCGTGTAGCCAGCACTATTTTTCGGTGATTGCTGCACATCCCATAGAGTTGTTATCAGCAGTGCAATCTTTAGTATTTAGCATGTGTCATTAGAGTAAATCTTAGGCCAAGCCTAGCACCTTCACAGAGTTCAGAGCCCACCCCTCTGTGTGTTAGAATTTAAAACAGGAGTAGAAATGGACAGTGTCTGAAAATAAACTTGTAGGGGAAGATGAAAGGAAGGCGGTGTGAAGGGAAATGTGTGTCCAAAGAATTAATGTAAGGTCAACCAGGAAGTTTCTGTCAATATTGGATGTTTCTTCTGTCTCTTCTGTCGCTGTGCTTTCAGGCAGACTTAAATTCTACAAAAAAAAAAATAAACCAAACTAAAACAAAGCAACCTCCACTGAACAGGATAATTTTTTGAAATATTTTTGAGATTATAGTTATTTTTTTAATCACATTATTACATTACGGCATAGTTCCTTCCCTTAACGCGCAATCCTCAAACCATCCTATAATGAACTCTCTCTTTTTTTCTCAAATTCATATCTATTTTTCTAAGTACATAAATACACCTTGCACTCTTTCTTGCCACCTACCCCTCTTATACCACTCTTTGGTATATACCCAGAAGATGCTCCAACATATAACAAGGACACATGTTCCACTATGTTCACAGCAGCCTTATTTATGTTTCCCAGAAGCTAGAAACAACCTAGATGTCTTTCAGCAGAGGAATGGATATGAAAATGTGGTACATCTACACAATGGGGAACTACTCAGTTATTTAAAAATGATAACGTTATGAAATTAGCAGGCAAATGCATGGAACTAGAAAATATTATCCTGAGAGAGATAACCCAGTCACAAAAGAACACAATTAGTATGGACTCACTGGTAAGCGGATATTAGGAGAAAAGATTGGAATACCCATGATACAACTCACAGACCATATGAAGCTCAAGAAGAAGGAAGATCAAAGTATGGATTTTTGAGCCCTCCTTAGAAGGAGGAGGAAAATAATCATGGGATTATTTTGAGAGGGAGGGAGAGATTGGGAGTGAAAGAGAAGGAGGGGAAGGGGGAAGGATCAGGTGAGGATGGAGATGGAGATGTATAGAGGGTTGGGAAATTAAACAAAAGTGTGTAGTAGTGGGGGATGGGAAACTGTGGCTAGCCACCAGAAAGTTCCTAATGCCAGGAAAGCAAGAGGCTCTCAGGACTCAGTGGGGATGACATTAGATGAAATACCCAGCAAAGGGGAGAGAGAACCTGTAGAGACCATATCCAGATTTTAGGCATAGCACCTGGTTGAGGGATAATCCCACCCACCCATAAAAATATTACAACCTACTCAGTACGTATAATATTGTTTGTGTGTATGTTTTCAGGACTGACAATTTGGTATTAGATAACTAATTGCTGGTCTCTTCTCTTATTAAACCATTCAGCACTTTTTTTATTAGTCTGTTGTTCTTGGTCTATAGTTGAGGGCAGGTGAGCTGCCCTATATCTGCATTCACATGTCCATTGGTTTTATCTTTTTTAAGATTGTATTTAGACTGTTATGTTGGTGAGCATTCATGGCTGTAGCTTCTGGCATTACTAGGAGACAGAATATTAAAGCAAACTTTTTGCTACTCTGTCTCTTAAAACCTTTCTGATCTTATCCAATGATCCTGGAGCCTTAGGTGTAGGAGCTATGTTGTAGATGTATTGGGAAGCAGTGGCCTCCATGACTGTGCATTTTGATCAGCTTTTGTTTACCTGTAATAGCCCCCATCATTTGAAAAATTTCCTTGATGAGGGTTGAGGACTACACTTATCTGTGGATATAAAGACTGATAGTTAGAATTTAGTTAGATATTATTCTGGTTGAGTAAAATGGTGGTTCTTTGCCAAGATCCCTGACTCCATTTGCCCTGGAAGTTAGCTAGATTTCCAGTACTTGGCTTACTTTCCCTATTGTTAAGCAAGGCACAAGTCCAATTAGAGAGCTGCTGGTTACCACCAAGGTACATGTGCCACTATTGTACACTTCGGGTTATTTTGACAGGATTGTCAGTTTTGTAGATCACAGATGTCACAGCTGGCTTTTCCTACTGGTTGCTTATCTTGTTTAAAATCTTGTATGGTGTCACCTAGCACAATGAAAGCTAGTCCTTGGGATGAGGAGGATAATTCGTAAGTCTAGTTGTTGTTTTTGAAATGTGATTTTTTTTCTTTTCAAATTTATATCAGAATTCCACTGACCACATAAAGTTACTCAAATTACAGATATAGTTCACTGCATTGTGTTTTGCTATATTATTACATTACAACTTGGTAAAATGCATGCAGATAAGGGAATTACAAGAATCTTGTGTCAAGAATTGTTACTGTTTTGCTAGTACTTCATGAAACTTCACATTAATTGAACTATAGATTTTTATATTATTTAACCATTTTAAAAAGATATTATCCCTATAATACGCTATGGTATAAAGAATACATTAACATGAACTGGAAAACAAAATGTGTGATTGAGGGCTGGAAAGATGGCTCAGTATTTAAAATGTCGTGTTTAAAACAGAAAAAGCCTGAGAACTTGAGTCGATCTCATGAAAAATGTCAGATATGCAAGTACAGTAATCCTAGCATTCCCATGATTATGTTGAATATAGAAAATGGAAAACTGGATAGAAGCTCACAGGTCAGCTAGCATGGTGAGGGCAACACAAACAAACAACAACCAGAATCCTGCCTCAAAACTGGGTGGGAAGAGCTAAATGACAAAACTTGCCAGCTGTCAATCACCTGTACATTTGCAGTCACACAATAAATAAATAAATAAATAAATAAATAAATAAATAAATAAATAAGACTTACTTTTTAGTGGTTGGACACTATAAGTCTCTTAAGTACAACTGTAGTATTTTTTTTTAATTAGGTATTTTCTTTATTTACATGTACATTTTCCCTTTCCCAGGTTCCCCTCCAAAACAAACAAACAAACAAACAAACAAAAGCAAGAACAAACCCCTTTTGCCTCCCCCTTCCCCATGCCTGCCACCCCACCCTCTCCCACTTATTGGCCCTGGCATTCCCCTACACTGGGGCACAAAACCTTCACAAGGCAGAGGTCCTTTACTCCTATTGAGGATCAAATTTGCAATCCTCTACTATATACCTGCTGCCAGTACATTCAATCCCACCCTGTATAGTCCTTGATTGGTGGTTGGGTCCCTGGGAGCTC
>JADRCD010210077.1:0-35727 GCA_019843815.1 Montemys delectorum | reverse complement strand
AATTTGCAATCCTCTACTATATACCTGCTGCCAGTACATTCAATCCCACCCTGTATAGTCCTTGATTGGTGGTTGGGTCCCTGGGAGCTCTAAGGGTACTAGTTAGTAATTGTTGTTCGTCCTAAGGGGCTGCAAACCCTTCAGCTCCATAGAACCTTTCTCTAACTCCTTCATTGGGGACCTTGTACTCAGTTCTATGAATGGCTATGAGCCTCTACACCTGTATTAGTCAGGTATTGTCAGAGCCTCTTAGGAGATAGCTATATGCTTGTCCTTCCTTCCATCTCTGCTCCATAGTTAATCTCTGCCACTCCTTCTGTGGGTGTTTGATTCCCCTTTTTAAGAAGGAATGAAATGTCCAACTTTTAGTCTTCCTTCTTCTAAAGTTTCTTGTGGTTTGTTGGTCGTTCTTCCTGTATTCCAAACTTCTGGGCTAATAACCACTTATCAAAGAATGCATACCATGTGTGATCTTTTGTGATTGGGTTACCTCACTCAGGATGATACTCTCCAGATCCATCCATTTCCCTAAGAATTTCATAAATAAATAAATAAATAAATAAATAAGACTTACTTTTTAGTGGTTGGACACTACACGTCTCTTAAGTACAACTGTAGTATTTAAGTCACATATTTAACAGGTGTTAAAATGTCTATCTCACCAAAATTTTGAAAAGCTCACATATTTAAATGAAGTTCTTGTTGAAGTCAATGATTTTTTGGATACATGTTGACTAGAATTTCTATTCCAATTGAACACACTGCAATGTATATTTCTTATATTGTTTGTTGAAGAAACATCTCCATATAAAATTTTCTTAATTCTAATATATTAATGCTACAGAAGGAGCTGATGATAAATCTTTTATTTCTGTCCGTATTTTCCTCTCTCCCTCCCCCCCTGTGTGTGTGTGTGTGTGTGTGTGTGTGTGTGTGTCCTCGCGCACAGGCACGCATGCGCATGATGATTCAAACCATTTTGTTTGATGATTTTTTTTCTGGTTTAGTCAATTTACCTTTAGAGTTCTTAAACTTCCTATTTGAGAGGCACAAGTAAAAAACTGCACTACTGTTTCATAGTCACAAAATACGAGAAGGACACAGAAGAGTATTTCAAAATTGAGACCCAGCCTATATACTTATCTGACTGTGGACCATGAATATGTCAACTTGTAGTTCCATACATGGGTGCCAGGAACACCTATTCTCTAAGAATTACTTAATTATGATTATATTGTATCTTTCACATATTACAAGCTTATCATTGAAGAAATCAAGTGCTTTTTCTGTGATACATAAAAATGTTATATCTATTTCATTCATGAAAACATTATTAATCAGGTATCTTAATCTTCTAATTTTTTCAAATTAAGACAAACATTTGCTCAAATGTCTACACACACACACACGCACACACACACACACACACACACACACACACACACATATAACTGTGAGCTGGAGAGATTCTTCAGTGTTCAGTAGCACTTGCTGATTTTGCAAGGAACTTTGGTTCTTTTTCCATTACCCACATAGTGGCTCAAAAACCCCTGTAAAAACAGCTTCAGATACAAAGAAAACACATTGAACACACATACACACATACATACACGCACACAGGTATGTGCATATAGTTGAACATTCATACACATAAAAATGAAATAAATATATATTTTAAAAGTGTGCATAAGGATACATGATTGCTATGAAGCTCAGGATTCTAGATTTCTAACATATGGCCTTTTCTCCTACCAAACATGAACTCGTTCTTTACAGTAAATGACAGTATTGTAAATATGCACAGGACCACAATCAAGTAATTACTGATATGGTTGAAAGCATGTATGTATTTGTTTTATTTTTTTTTGATTTATAATAGTTCCTATATACTGCATCTGTATAAATTTGTGTTTGTGATATTACACATTATGGCACTTAAGGGATAACATGATATAAGAGTTAAGACTCTAGATCTTTTCAGGCTTTTTGCTATGCATTAAATATACAACCACAACATTGAATTTTTTGCCTTATTAATTTATTTCTTTTAAAATACATTTTATTACATATTACTGAAAGATATTATATAGTTTTATTCATTTCATTAATTTTTAATGAGTATAATTAAATTATCGATCCAACTTTCTAATTTAATATTATATATCCATCCAAAATCATACTTCATAAATGTGTTGATGCTGATGTGTTTCTAAAATCATTCTTCTTTATTGCTGAATTATATTCAATCATAAAACACGTAATTATCTCAGGTATTTTCCTGTGGGCATACATTTCCTGTTATATATTTTTGTGTAAATATTTTTTATTTTTTTCATGTCTATAAGCATTTTTAGAGTATATACTTCAGAATAAATTTTATGTGGAAAACATCAATTATGTAAAATGGTATATAAGGAGGGATACTTCATACTCATCAAAGGTAAGATCTACCAAGAAGAACTCTCAATTCTGAACCTCTACACTCCAAATGCAATGGCATCTACATTCATAAAAGGAACTTTACTAAACCTCAAAGCACACATTGCTTTTATATATTTTTTGATCACTTTAGGTTGAAAGTTTATTTTATTCAATATTAGAATGGCTATTCCAATTTTTTCTTTGGTTCCATTTGTTTGGAAAATTGTTTTCCAGTCTTTTACTCTGAGGTAGTGTCTATCTTTGTCACTGAGGTGGGTTTCCTGTATGCAACAAAATGTTGGGTCCTGTTTACATACCCAGTCTGATAGCCTATGTCTTTTTATTGGGGAATTGAGTTCATTGATATTAATAGATGTTAAGGAAAAATAATGTTGCTTACTGTTATTTTTGTTGATAGAGTTGGAATTCTGTTCATGTGGCTCTCTTCTTTCCATTTTGTTGGAAGATTACTTTCTTGATTTTTCTTGGATATAGTTTTCCTCCTTGTGTTGAAGTTTTCAATTTATTATCCTTTGAAGGGCTAGATTTGTGGAAAGATATTGTAAATTTGGTTTTGTCATGAAATACCTTGGTTCCTCCATCTATGCTAATTGAGAGTTTTGCTGGGTAAATTAGTCTGGGCTGGCACTTGTGTTCTCTTAGGGTATGTATGACATCTGCCCAGGATCTTCTGACTTTCATAGTCTCTGGTGAGAAGTCTGGTGTAATTCTGATAGGCCTGCCTTATATGTTACTTGACGTTTTTCTCTCACTGCTTTTAATACTCTTTCTTTGTTTTGTGCATTTGGTGTTTTGACTATTATGTGCCAGGAGCAATTTCTTTTCTGGTCCAGTATATTTGGAGATCTGTAGGCTTTTTTCTATGTTCATGGGCATCTCTTTTTTTTAAGTTAGGGAAGTTTTCTTCTATAATTTTGTTGAAGATATTTACTGGCCCTTTAAGTTGAAAGTCTTCACTCTCTTATATATCTATAATCCTTAGTTTTTGACTTCCCATTGTGTCCTGGATTTCCTGAATGTTTTGTGTTAGGAGCTTTATGTGTTTTGTAATTTCTTTGACTGCTGTGTCACTATTTTCCATGGTATCTTCTGCAGCTGATATTCTCTCTTCTATCTCTTGTATTCTGTTGGTGATGCTTGCATCTATGGCTTCTGACTTCTTTCCATAGAATTTCTATCTCCAGAGTTGTCTCTCTTTGTGATTTCTTAAGTGTTTCTACTTCCATATTTAGGTCCTAGATAGTTTTGTTCAATTACTTCACCTGTTTGGTTGTGCTTTCCTGTAATTCTTTAAGGGATTTTTACATTTCCTCTTCAAGGTCTTGTACCTGTTTATGTGTGTTCTCCTGTATTTCATTGTGGGAGTTAATTATGTACTTCTTAAATTCCTCTATCAGCATCATGAGATATGAGTTTAGATCCAAATCTTGCTTTTCTGGTGTGTTGGAGTATACAGGACTTTCTGTGGTGGGAGTACTAGGTTCTGATGAAGCCAAGTAGTCTTAGTTTCTCTTGGTAAGATTCTTGCATTTGGCTTCTGCCATCTGTTAATTTCTGTTGTTGGATGTTCTTGCTGCCTATGGCTGGAGCTTTTTCCAGCTGTGAGGCTGTAAGCCTGTGTCAGCACTTCCGGATGATCAGCTCTTCCCTGGTAAGACCCTTGTACAAAGGGCTGTGGATCAGCAGTCCCTCCTAGGTGCAGATGGATGAATGGAGGACAGTGTCCCAATTGCTCTGCAGTTTCTCTGGCCTGAGCCTCCTGTCTGCTCCCACCATAGAAAGTCACTGGAGAGAAAATGGAGATATCACTAGAGTCCTGGGGTCAGAGAATGCCCTGGAGACAAACTCTTTGCTTGTGGGAAATGTGCACAAGAGGGCTGTGTATTTGCTGTCCCTCCTAGTTGTAGATGGAGGTAGAAAGGATCCTGTCCCAGGTACCCTGCCACTTCTGGGGAATGTACCTCTGGGCTGGTCCCACCTTAGAAAGTCACCAGAAAGAAAATGGCGATCTCACTTGAGTCCTGGGGTCAGAGCCCCTGAACTTAATCTTAAACACTCTTGTAATGAAAAAGATAATTCACTCCTGTAACACCTCCTCTGACTTCCTCATGCATGCTGTGGCACATTTATGTTCATGTACATGCAAAATAATATATTTACTTGTATTTAAAAAAATAACTCATTTCTGTTCCTAAACTAACTAGATGTTTAGAAATTCTTAGATTTACAATGTTAAGTTTGTGACAATAAATTATGCCCCACGAAATAGAATTTTATATTTAAAACACACTACTAAAAGTGCATATCAGGATTGAGAAGTCTGTTAAAAAAGTGTCTGCCATGCAATCATGAAGAATTATGTTCAGATCAACAGCATCCATGTAAAAACTGAGGATGATGGTTTGCATCTGTAAACCACAGTGATGATAAGAGAAGACAAAAGAACCTGGGCTCTCACTGTCAATCACCCTCTCCAAATTTCAAGATATAAACTGCAGAACAATTGAGCAAGACATTCAGTGTTAACCTATGGTCTTCATATGCACATATGTATGCACATATGAATGTACACATCTACATGTACCTTAAATCAAGAGAAAAGTTCATAAACATATATCAGATAGGACAATGATACAAATGGTACTCAAGACACAGAAGTAACTCCAACATATGAGATGAATGACATTTGTTACATTAATTTGTTTTAGTTTTCAACATTTTTTTAATTTAATTTTTCCAGTGAGAAATTCTCAGCACTAGGAGATTAAGAAACAAAAACAAAACAAAAACAAACAAGCAAACAAAAACTTCCTTTAGCAGCATGCTGGTATAGCCCTTAACTATTGCATAAAGAGGTCATTTATACATAGTTAGACATTTTAATAGTCTTATAAATATCCTGAAGTGGTCTTTTGTTCCTGTATTATTGGAGATTCTTTTTTTTTTTTCCTGAAGCTAAGTGAGTTTTACCAAAGATAAAATTTTCGGATTTTATTTAAGATGGTTTCATCTTTAGCAAATAGAACTTGCAGTCTAAGTGATTACTATTGGTGGTCATTTCTCAGTGGCAAAGTGTGAATATTTTTCTTTTCAGGGAAAGAGTGAAGGCCAAGCAACAACAACAAACAACAATAAAAACAACAGCAACAACAATAAAAAACAACAACAACAACAACAACAACAACAACTAGCAACTTAATCCTCCTGACAGAAAGCCAGGGGTAGGTTGAGAGTTCTAACACCCAGCTCTTTAAGCTTGGTCATAAAATTTGCCTTCCTTTTTTCTGGCATCTGTGTAGGAAAAAATAAAAGACGGTAGTTCCTACAGAGTCTATCATTAGTCACATGCTAACCTCTTACTTACATCCTAATTTTTTTTCCCTCTCTATTGCTGACATGGAGTAGCAGAAGAGAAAGGTTGAGACCACTACCCTCCTCTCTTCCACACTGCAACAAATATTTTATCTTTGGACAAATTGTCTTTCAAGACGGCAGAATCTTTTAAGGTTTTCTGGCTGACTGCCAAAAACCTTTAGTTTTTAAAGTTAGGCAGTATACCATTATGAAAGTATCTTTTACATCCTAAGATACTGAGCCTTTTGCTCCACCTCACATACAGAGTTATTGATTCAACTTGAGGTCACTTAAGACTGTTATCCTATAATGTGAACTCAGTCTGCTTGTCTTACTTGCCTTTAAGAGATCAACTTAACAATCCATCTTACTTGCTTTGGATTCATAAAGTAATTAGCATTTATAACCTAAGCTAATGCACAGCTTTAATCTTAAATTATGTATTCCTCTTTAGTGCTGAACGAGTATACTTACGAGTGTGTTATTATAACATTTGCTGAAAGGTGAAAATAGGACAAAAGAAGCCTTATAAAATTAGTATTTACCACAAATGCTGGACATAACATACAAATATTTCCTGACTGCATTGGTGTATCTGTGTCAATTGTGGTCAGTTGAAGTCAGTATTAAAACTTTTTTAATATTTACTATGCAGTATCCCTCTTTTCTTCCCCATGTACTACTGTCTTTGCTGTTCAATAAAAAAGAGAGCAGAGCCCATTGATAAGAAAAGACTCAGAGATAGACAGAGACAGAGATATGGACAAGGGCGCAAACACAGAGAATGAGCCAAACAAGAAGAGTAAAGATTTGGGCAGATACACACTCAGACTCTTAATATTGATAGAGAGAACTATGAAAGACACGTGGAGATAGAAGAAGAGAATTCAAATCTGGATTCCTTTTAGTCAAATTATACCAGGAAGAAATGCTTTATAAATTTGTTTCCTTAATGTGGAACATTTAGGGTTGTGGAGGGCACTGACACAGAGATGGTAAGTTGCAAAGCACAAGCCACACAAAGGAATAGAACAGAATTCATAATTTTTTTATTACTATTGCTTCCATCAATGGGATAAGGAAGAGGAGAGGTAAGAGTCCAAGGGAAGGATGTGTTTCACAGGCTCCATAGATACACTCCCATAGAAACTGCTGCCTTTCTCATCAAGGGCCAGTTCTTATTCCATAGGTTGGCAAAATTTCCACTGCCCCCTCTGGGCAAAATACACAGGCATACACAGGCATACACATGCACACATGTATATGAATATATACACATATAATTAAACATACATGTTACATATACACACAGAAACAAATAAACATACACAAACATATATACTTTTTAATGAAGAAAAACATACTAATTTAATAGAACAAAGTGTGCTCAATTGACTTAATGTCTAAAAATTAATAGGAAATACAAAGCTCATAAAAACAATAATTACTTGTTATTCTGTATTTCTTTGGTTCAAGACCCAGAATCTATAAAGGCTCTACCTTGGGTGTTCAAGAAGCTGCAAGCTTCCACGCTGTGAGATAAAATGGGGATGGAGGAGACTCTGCTTCCTCAGGAGGTTATACACAGGAAGGTTCAGTCTTACACCACATGGCTTTATGTGCAGGTATCATTGACCATGCTCACACTGTAATAGCTGGCTTATCCAAGAGTCAGCAATCTAAGAATCCATCATGAATGTTGCAATGTTTGTTATGAACACTATTGAAAATTGTCTTAGTCAGGGTTCCTATTCCTGCACAAACATCTTGACCAAGAAGCAAGTTGGGGAGGAAAATTTTTGCTTCCTGTCCCCACAACTCTAGGTTCTGCTGGCCTAAAAGTTTTGGCTCCAGAGGGCAGAGTTCTCTTACCAGGAGCCATAACCAACATTCCATTAAACTAGAAGCTCAGACTTCCACCTGGTCATTTTGGGCTTCTAATGCCCTTAAACCAACAGGCTAAGAAAGGAATAATAGTGTTAGGAGGAGTGATAGATCCAAATTACCATGGAGAAATCGGATTGCCTCTTCACAATGGACGTAAGCAAGATTATGTTTGGAGTACAGGAGATCCCTTAGGGCATCTCTTAGTACTTCCATGTCCTGTGATTAAAGTCAATGGAAAATTACAACAGCATAATCCAAACAGGATGTCAAAGGATACAGACCCATCAAAAATAAAGGTATGGGTCAATCCTCCAAAAAAAGAGCCAAGACCTGCTGAGGTGCTTGCTGAGGGGGAAGGAAATACAAAATGGGTAATAGAAAAAGGTAGTTATAAGCTGGGCGGTGGTGGTGCACGCCTTTAATCCCAGCACTTGGGAAGCAGAGGCAGCTGGACTTCTGGGTTCGAGGCCAGCCTGGTCTACAGAGTGAGTTCCAGGACAGCCAGGGCTATACAGAGAAACCCTGTCTTTAAAAACCAAAAAAGAAAAAAAAAAGAAAAAAAAAAAAAAGAAAAAGGTAGTTATAAATACCAGCTAAGGCCACATAATTAGTTACAAAAACAAAGATTATAAATAATATAAATGTTTGTGTCTTATTTTGTTAAGAATACATTTTTCTTTCTTCCAATTTCTTTAACATCAATTGGTATTTAAGTCGAGACACTAAAAAATGTTCCCAAAAGACATTGCCCCATTGTAAATTTATAAATGCCTTTGCAATTGTACAAAGAATAGTTATATCATGTTAGGCATACTGATGATTTTGTTATTGTTTCATGTAGACATGAGATATTATTTGTGTCAAGTTGACAAGGGGTGGATTGTAGTGGCTATTCCTGGTTGTCAACTTGACTATATCTAAAATGAACTACAATCCAGAATTAGAAGGCTCACCTGTGGCCCTAATCTGGAGGCTGAGAGATACAAGTTTCCAAACTGAATCTTGGCATGGAGACCTTGAGGAATAGTGGCTATAAATCCCAGAGGATTAACATAAAAATCTATATGAGTTCAAGATCATCTGGGATTAAAGGTGTGGTAGCATAGTGGCTAGAAATCCTAAAAGATTAAGACTGGAAGTTCAAGCAAGGTCATCTGGGGTTAAAGGTGTGGTGGCACACAACTTTAACCTGGGCCACACTTTTTGCTGGAGACCCATATAAGGACATTGGAAGAAAAAAGGCTCTCTCTGCTTTGCCTGCTTACCTTGTAAGACTAAACAACTTCTAGATTCTTGGACTTCCATTCACAGCTGCTGCCGACTGTTGTTGGGAGTTGATTGTTGGGAGTTGGACTACAAACTGTAAGTCATCAATAAATTCCTTTACTACATAGAGACTACCATAAGTTCTGTGACTCTAGAGAACCCTGACTAAGACAAAAATCATACCCACCCACCATAATATTAAGTGATTCTACATAAATAGAAACAGTAGACAAAAAGGGTACTTGAGACATATTTTTTAAAGTCCTAGTTGAAATTCCCATGCAAATGTCTCCACCCAAAATCATCTTAGAAAATTCAATCACGTAAGCACATTGTAATTTATAGTATATCTGTACTGTACAAAGTTTGGTGGTGGCACATGAACAAATATCTCTTCATCCTAGATGGGTCACTAATGACAGACTACAGAAATGATTTCTCCTCAGTCTACCTATGACCAGTGAGTTTAACGATGTTATTTACAGAAGCACAGAAGAGAAATTACTCATAGGGGCATAGGTGAGTCAAAGTTGATGTGTTTCCGAAAAGCCCAGTCTAACATGGATGATGACTCACATGTACTAGATCTTTACTTACAGGCAACATAGATGGCTGAGGAAGATCTATCCCCAAACATTTATTTATTTTTTATATGAACTGAGGTAAGGGTCTTCTTATGACTTATTAGTTTCAGGCACTTCCTCAAACTTCTAAGTTTTGTTTCCTTCCTGAGACTTGAACAATTAATTTGTTTACTTCCTCAGTCTTAAGACTCTCTTCTATCTCTCTATGAAAGAATATTTCAATTCAGAGGAGATAGCTGAACAACAACCTAGATTACAGATAACTTCATGTAAATGTAATCTTATTTCAAAAATTGTTATTTATTACAATATGGATATTTTCTGATGATAATATTGTAACAAACCATATTTGAAATTTTGATACCTCAAAAATATAATTCAGAATTAGGGGAAATATCTAGTACTGAGATAATCAAAGTGAGAATTTTTTAGGTAGGGAGTGGTACCCTGACATGAAGCTTGATGTACCTGTCCTCACACATCATCTGCTCTCCATCCACCCTTGGTTTTCTTTCAGAATGCCCAACTGTAATAAGACTGAGTCTTTCAGAAGTGTTCAGAGCAAGTAAGATCTGAAAATTTCATCTTTGGAATATGACCACTGAGAGCAAAATGTTTCTTAAACACATTAGAAATCATATCAGAAAAAGAATGAAAACACATCTTCAGAATTAGTACATTTTTGTCCCTGTAACACAGTCACAACATTATTTGAGTTTAAATTTTCCTAAGGTCATCAAATATCCACTTTCTTCATAGAAAGTAGGCCTATGAGTGTTCCTATTTCTCCACTTATATAGATTAGCAATCAACTTAGAGCCCATGTGGTCTGATTGAAAGAAAGATATTAGCCAGATCTATTTTACTATTCCTAAATATTTTTCTAATATATTCTTTCATGCCCTTCTGGTCAGGGTAATTTTCAAGAGCCTTTAACACAATTTTTTTTTGTTTGTTTCTCAGATAACTCAAATTGCAGTTTGTTCATATAGTTTTACCAAAAAAAAAAAAAAAAAAGAACTACTCCACAGAAAAGAATTTTCCAGATCACTGAAACAAGAACTGCTCCAATCTTGTTTTAGAAGTTTTGGATATAACTCTTTCTAAGGCACGTTTCACACCTTCTTACTTCTTGAATAAGTACAAGCTGCCTTAGATCATTTGATATTGCTAAGTCAGAGACCATAGGCATCTCTGTTTTGCTGAGGACTTTCATATAGCTTTAAGAAGCTAAACTAAATAGGCTTGTACATCTGAATACCCAGTGCCTTTTTATTCTATTTTTTTAAAAAGTCTATCTCAAATACAAATGAAAACCAAACCTATTTCCTTTCTTTACTTTCTGAGTGACAGCCACTACTTTTTGAACTCACTTAAATATAAGGTTTCCCTGTGTTACTTAAATATCCAGCACATGGTGTTTTAGAATGTGTAACACAAAGGAATGTCTTGGCTAGTGCTGTGTCTTACATAAGGACTTGTAAGTACTGATGGTGTGGGCTCACACTGGCAAATGAACTGATTATACACTTCTTACCTTCTCAAATTCCATTTGTTATTTTTCTATTATTACCTATAAGTGAGGCTTAAGCAACAACTTAATAATTTGGCTTCCCATAGTACAGACAATACAGTTGCTAAGGATCTATAACACTCAACATAAGACTTGTGTAGAACTTTTCTCTGCTTTTATGGGAATGCTTGATTTGTCTTTTGGAAAAAAAAAAAAAGAAAAGGAAAATTTAACTTATTTATTGTTTACCATGTGCTTGCATGCTCAAAAGTGTACTATGAGGTAATCAACATTCAAACCTGGCATCAGAATCAATGAAACATATTCAGAGACTCAGAATGTCTGAGTTAAAGCTGTGTCTGATTTCAAATATTGTCACTGTAAAATATTTTGTGATCCCTGCATCAAAGTGTTGAATTAGGAGCTAGGGCAATAACTCAGTCAGTAAAGAGTTTGTCTCTCAGCATTAGTATCCAAGTTTAATCGCCACTACTTCAACATGGTAATACATACACATATATGTCTGTGTACATATATATATACACACACATACATGTACACATACACATACACATACACATACACACTCTACACCAGGGATGTACTATCAGTTGAATCTCTGGGGATAGATGGCTGGATAGCCTAGCCAGATTCCCAAGTTCCAGCTCCCATAAAGAGCAGTTGCCACAAAATAAGTAAATGAATGCAGTAGACTATGAGGTGATACTTCTGCGGCTAACTCACCAGAGGACAATTTCAGGATATTCTATGCCCATACCAGCACATGTATCTGTGCATAAATGTGCAACATACCTATAAAAAGAAAGGATGAAGTAGAAATATTACAAAAAATAAGAGCTATTAACAAATCTGGATTCTAAGTTGCTTTACTTCCATGCATCATTGGTACAGTACTAACTACTAATCACTTAATATATTTACTTTGACCTGCTTCTTAAAAGTGAATTAAAAAAAAAAAAAGAAGATTGTTCTGGAGTGAGGGACTCTGTAACCTGTATTTTTATATCTTTTTGTTATTTTTATTTAAAACTATATTAAGCCATTCTATTATACTTTTATTTAACATACAAATTATATTGCTATATATATATATATATATATATAAGTTGTGTTTTCAAAATAAAGCAAAATTAGTTATCAATTAGAAAGCATGTCAGTAAATTTTCACTTTTTGTAGAATAATAATAAATTTAGTAAATGTACCTGGTTCAGGATTACTCTAATATTGCTTTAACGTAATCTTAACAATTACATGATAAAATTGAAAATTTTAAACTTAAGAATGGCACTGATGTTTGGTGTGTGATGATGTGACCTTTGCTTGAAAATATTCCATGGAGTAAAACATATGTTTTATGAAATTCTGAAGAAAGAAAATGAATCAATCTTGAGAGAAGACAAGAATATACTGGGATGCCTTACTGGAATTAAATTGTCAATGGTTTAGAATTTGTACTCTGTGTGAGAAGATGCTGCACAAATCAATTTAATATTATGTTTAGTCGAGTTATCACTATGTACCATATTTAAGTTTGTCTCCTAATCTTCTTCCTTGTGGCCACCATTCTAAAGGAAGTAGAAAAGCTTTGAATTCTTTGCCTGTTTCCAATGTAGAGTGAATCCGGAAAAAACTGTGTAGTGGCCCCTGGTTAAAGCTAGTTTGACAGTGTTCAGTATGGATATGTGCCATAGGGATTGATTCTTAGGAGCAAGAAAGCCTGGGGAACATTTGTATGCTCCTCCCCAACATATGCTACTTAGAACATGCTCCATAGGCCAGCCAACTTCATGCACAGATAATTCAGCCCTTGGAACTGGCCACAAAAGGAACACAAACAGGATCATTTAAACAATGCTAGACAAATCCTTCAAACATGACTGAATTCCTGATTAAAAAAAAAAAAAGCCTCATAAAAAGCAAATACGTTGCCAAGAAATCTGTGCAGATTAAGAAAGGTATAAGCTGAGCAACTGAGAACTTCTAGTCACATGCCAGTTTTCAGGGCCTCAGTTCTGACTGTGAGAATTCTCAGAAATGACTTCATGGAAAGCAAACATTTGGCAGGCATATAAATAGAGGTAGCAGCCAAGACATTGGCCTTGCAGATTTAAAAATGTATAAATCCATATCTGAGGATCAAAAAACAGATTCTCCTATTCTGGAAAGAAGATATTTAACTACCTGTCCAGTAAGAGACCAGATGGTGTTTGCTATAGCTGGCAGACCAGAGAACAAATGACTTTTTAAAACTAAAGGAAAGGAGGAGAAAACTAACAATGGCAAGAACAGTGGCAAGTTTGTTCATGTGATGGATATGTGTACCATAAACACTGAGCATGGGGATTAGGGACAAGGCTCAGTACATAAAGTGCTTCCTTGCAAGCAAGAAGAACTGAGTTCAAATTCTGAAATTGTATATAATACTTACAATTTTACTGCTTCAGTTTATGTACAGAGTCCCAGTGATGGAGAGTCAGAAACAACTAGATCTCTGGAATGCACTGGCTAGCTAATTTAGCCTACTTATTGAACTGAATGCCTTGATAAACAATCTTTTATCCACCCCATACCATAATACTACCCACAACCATAACTCCCACTTCACTAATGCTACACAAATATATATATATATATATATATATATATATATATATATATATATATATATATATGCATACATACAAGCAAAATAAACAAGAATAAGATATTGAGCATGACATAGCACAGAAAACTCAATATAGCATACCAAACACAATAAAACACTTTTCCAAGACAGCAAGAGTCTGTCAAAGTCTGTTTTGACTTAAAAAGGCCAGTATAGTCTGATGCACCTCATGAAAAATTTTAATCTTGTATTGTATGTTATATCTCTGGGAAGAGGTAGGAGAGTAAATATTTTAATTTAGAGTCATTTTAAAACTTCTGTTAGCATAGATATAAATGTATAGATTCACAGTTGTAGAATTCTGAGATTTAATTAGGCGAATCCTTCCTATTATTCAGGGACTTTTGCATGGAAACAGGCTGAGCTGATTTGAAATAATGAAGTTTAAACAATTTTTATTGAATTTCCTGATGTGAATATCTAATCAGAATTTTTGTTTTGCATAGTTAATAACATTCTCCTGTAACTGATATTGTGATTGTTTTCTCTGAACATTAGCATCCACAATATGTTAACAATCATATATTTGGGAGGAAGAGATGTCAATATGACCCGTGTCAGTTCTGAGACTATTGGGAAATGAAAGAATAATGGAGACAAAAAGGAAAAGGTCTTACGATCACAGTTATAAAACCATGATATCATTGTAAGAACAAAAAAAGGAACCATGGGCTGTAAGTATCAGCTGAAAAAATATTGGAACTGAATCATCAAGTGCTGAAATTAGAAGCAGAAGTGATTGACAAGAGGTCAAAAATAGAAGATGTTAGTAAGCCATGGGAAAAGGCCATCAATTCTACCAGGATCTCTACCAATTATGGAAATTGTGGAGTTAATGATAGATGTGTACATTCCTTGGTTATCACACAACTGTTAATTTGAACTCCCAGTTTATTATTTATTTTCTACTTTTTTGTATGTGAATGTGTATATGTTTATATGTGGCTGGGTACATATATGTACATAAGTTTTTGGAATCCAGAGGTCAATTTTAGGAGTCATTCCTAAAGGGCTGTTCATGTAGGTTTTGAGAAAGGTTTTAGATTGCAAACTTCATGTTTTCAGTTGTCAGTCTGACATGATTTCTGTTTCTCTGTAATTTAGTCTTAGCAGGTCTTGCTATCTCATGAGTTACTCCAAGTTTCAAGTTGTTGAGAATGGTGAAAATTGCTTATCTGTTTTCAATAAGAATATATATCTTAATTCTGAAAATTCAGTTTGCTCTTCTGCCTTCGTTTTTATTTTAATTTGTACTTTTTTGTTCCTTATTGTATTAGTTAGGGTTTTCATTTCTGGGAAGAGACACCATGATCTGTGTAACTGTTATAAAGGACAATATGTAATTGGGACAATCTTATAAGTTCTTAGGTTTAGTCCATCACCATCATGGAACCAAGCCTGGCATAGAACTGGAGGATCTGAGAGTCCCACATCTTGATGAGAAGGCATCCATGAGAGCACTGGCTTCAAGGAAACTAGGATAAGGATCTCAATGCCCACCTCCACAGTGACAGACTTCCTCCAACAATGGTATACCTCCTAATAGTGCAATTCCCTGGACCAAGCATATTCAAACTACCACACTTATCTATATAATAATTATAAATTTTTGACATTGTTTTCAAAGATCTCACTGCTGGTTTTATTGGTATCTTCTTATATTCCTATCTATAGTTTTATTATTTACTCTTTACCATTTCTTCTTTACTGTGTTTGAATTTAGTTTCTTTTTTTACTAATTACTTCCTATGTAAATATAATTGTTAATATGGACCCTTCTTTTTAGAGCATATAAAACTATAAATTCCATTCTTGGCTTTCTTTCCATAAAGGATTTCATTAGTATTTTTCATTTGTCTCAGATACCTTCTATCTTACATTCAAATATCTTCTTTATCATATTCAATTAAAATGTTTAATTTCTACACATTTGTAAAATTTCCAATTATCCTTTTGGTATCTACTTCTAGTATCATTCAATTGTAACTAGGATAAGACTATACTGTACATTTAATTTCAGACAGTGTGAAAAGGGAGAATATATATTGATTCTGTAAAGGTACTGACATAAATTTACCCTTTAATGACAAATATTATAAGATGACAAAAGGCTTCAAGACCACAGAAGCCAAGATTGGGCATTAAGTCAATGAGATAATTAGAAAGGAACAATATATCAAAATCTACATCAATATAACCTTAATGAGATTCATTAAAAGACACCTCAAAGTAAAGCAAGAATGACAGTGGGGAGGCCCAGAAGAAAAGGAGCCTTTGAAAAATTCTCCCAACAATAAAAACTATGTAATTTTCTGTGCTTTCTAGAAGTGGTAGAGAATTTTACACAATATGATGCAGTTAAACACAGTGGGATAGACAAAGCACAGAGGATCCAGGTACTGGGAAGGATCATAAATCAGGAGCAGGAGCAGAAAACCACAGAACAGACAGCATCTTAAAGCTCTGCAGAGAGAGGAGATCTGGTTTCTTCAGGCTGTGTCTAGCTTCCTGTGGTCGGTGTTTTAATAGGAAGTGTTTAAATGGGAAGGCCTATGACCTATAATTACTTTAAAAATGTGTTAAATTTTCTTCGTTTCTTTGGTTCTTGCTTGTATTGTAGTATGATTTTTTTACTCAGAATATAGCAGGGAAATCTTATTGTCTTTCTGGAGTACTCATGACCTTTGACTAAGCAAGCCAATGCATGGATAGTCATGTCTGTTGTAATGGTAGTGCAGCTATAAATACATTCTAGTGAGAAGGAAGGAAGCATCATAGGTTCTTTATCTGGGACTCTGCTTTCTGTCCCCCTCCCCACCGTCATGTAATTCTGGAAAACACCAGAGTATAAGTAACAGATTAACTAAGCAGGGGACTCTATGAGGCAGATCCAACTCAATGATGGGATGGAATTTTGTGATCATAGAGCTTCCGGGGGAAGATCACTGTATCAGCCAGGGTTCTCTAGAGTCACAGAAACTATGGTATATCTCTATACATTACGGGAAATTACGGAAATGACTTACAGTCTGCAGTTCAACTAACCTGACAACTGGCAGGTGTGAATGGGAAGTCCGAGAGTCTAGTAATTGTTCAGCCACATGAGGCTAAGTGTTTCAGCTGGTCTTCTGTTTAAGCTGGAATCCTGAAGAAGCAGCTTCTAACATACTCCGACAAGTAATCGCAAACAGAAGAAAAAGAGGTAGTCCCTCCTTCTGTTGCCCTTATGTAGGCCTCCAGCAGAGGTAAGGGCCAGGTTAAAGGTATGTAACACCACCCCTGGACCTAAGCTGTTCTACCTGGAGCTTGCTTTATCCCAGCCTAGCCCTGTACTCAGAGAGCTTCTCGCCTCCGTCTCCTGGGATTAAAGCCATGTACCTCTTTGTCCAGACCTAAGTTTTTCATAGCCACCCTGCCTCAAGATATGGATCAGAAGAGTATGTCGTCCCATGTCAAAATCCAGATTAAAAGGCTGTATGTTCTAGCCTCAAAATCTGGATCATAGGCATGCCCTCCATTTCTAGACTGTAGTTCATTTCAGATAGAGTCAAGCTGACAGCTTGAACATCCATAACAGTTATCAACCATACTCTAAGTAATCCCATACCTGGTACCTATGAGTAAGTCTAACCAACATATTGGTTAACCAAGTTGCACTTTGACAGAATCTTTAGTTTCGCTTGTGGTCTGTAACTCATCATGGATAACAAATATTAGTTCACACCATCCTAGAAATTAGTACACCATGGTACATGAAGTCTTAGTTTTTGGTAAAAAATACCCTGGCAAAAGCTGTATAATGAGAAAAGCTTTATTTTTCTTATAGTTTTAGAGGTACGCCATTCATTATGCAGGAAAAGCATGGTAACTAGAAAGTGACTGACATGATACCAAAAACAAAGCTACCTTATATTGCATCACAGTCTAGTGTCAAGAGTGTAAACATGAAGTGTGGGGCAGTGGACCTTGATGCTAGACAGAAGAGCTGGTAACGTGGTCACAATAGTTGAGAACCCTGAGAAAATTCATAATTGAGAATGGCAGGAGTTGGAATTAGCTCCTTGCCCAATTCCTGGCCAGGAGTACATGACCAGTAAGTATATTCTACAATGATGTTTATGGCAATCAGTCATGTAGGTACAACTCCTGAAGATCTTCCCCATATAAATGGAGGATCCCTAATTTATCAGACTGAGCTAGTGGAAATATCTAGACTTAGATCCCATCCTACTACCAAAATGTTTATAATGTCCCTGTCTACAAGGAATAAAGTGAACTAGTTTTTAATCAAAGATCTTGTGGGTGTGCCAGTTTTATTGAGCTTTAACACTCCAGGGAAAAGTTTTATCTCCTGAAGCTTTAGTCCCTGTACCTCAATGCTGTCGATAAGCCAAGTTCAAACCCTTGACCTCAGCCACTATCCGCTTGATAGCCCTGGCTCCATCTTCTAACTGCCACTGCTTTACTAGGGCAGTGGTAGCTGCAGAAGAGGTCCAGCAGCCTGCCTTCTTCAGGCTTTCCCTCAGCATCCTATCTTGCTCCAGCTTTGTCTGGGAGAGATGTAGCCAGGCTAAGGAGTCCCCTTAGGCTGCATCCCTTTATGCAGAGTGGAAGGGAAGCACAGCAGCGGTGAATGAATATTAGGTTATACATCCTCAGTTTCCATTCTCCTGACTCACCTCCTTCAGCAAGGCTTCTCCAAGGTTCTGCAACTTTTCCAAATTGTACCTCCAACTAAGGACCACCTATTAAAACGTATGAGTATATGCAGGTCATTTCACATTTAAAACACATATCAATTACTAAAGATGTCTCTTAATGTAACTAAATAATTACACTTTGCAGCATGTGTCATAGTATTGAGAATTTCATCTTCCTTCCCTTTAACATTTCCTTTTGTTCTCATTTCCAAGTGATGTCAACTTTCTTTCAACTTTTCAAGTCTTAATTTCTTAATTTATCTTGCTATATTTCTATCCTCTTTAAATACTTCTAAAACCTGTTTTACTTTTACTTATTTAATTTTAGATCACAGATTGTTTTTCATGATTGCCATGGATTTTCTTATAAGTTAATAGATTAATGATGTAATGTTAAAGGTTGTACCATCTGAGACGATTGCTTTTCTTTTGAATTCATGTATATAGTTGTATAAAGTCAACTATAAATAATATTGTAAGTAATTGTTACTATCTGTTTGTGGTCGTCCTGTTATGCTGGGCAGGTCACAATTATCATAAGAACGATTTGTGGGTTCCTGTAAATTATACAGTGCCATTGCATTCATACATCTCTTTTCAGATATTAAGGAAAAACATGATGATTGGATTTCATAGTTAAGGGAAGGTTTCTATACATATCAGATGTGTACTTAATCCATTTGATAACACATTGACCTTTATCCTCAATGCTATCTGAATGTACACTCTGGTACCATAAAGAGTGAGAGTCTCTCTCTCTTTCTCTCTCTCTCTCTCTCTCTCTCTCTCTCTCTCTCTCTCTCTCTCTCTCTCTCTCTCTCTCTCTCTTTCTCTCTCTCTCTGTATTGATTCTTTTGGTGAATTTCATATCAGGTATAGCAATCCCGCTCATCTTCCCTTTCCCTCATACCCACCTCCACCCTTGTAACTTTTTTTGGAAACTGTACTTTTGTCACAGTGTATCCCAGACTACTTCATGTTGTCCACATTTCTTGGCTTGCAAATGTTCATTGCAGTAATTCCTTTGTCAGAAATGAGGGTGCAGCTTCTGGCTTCTCCTAATCTTTCAAAACTGGAACCTTACTAGGACTCCTCTACGATATCCTGTTGTTCCACTGTGTCATAATGATCCTGTACTTTTTGGATCTGTAGGACCAGCCTCTTCATGTATTTTAGCAATTAATTAAAAAGACAGATGTTGGGATGGGCCAACTCAATGCTCTGGATCTGGGCCTAAGTGGTATCTGAGATGGTCAGCTTGCCTAATTGTATGCTGTCCTGCAACCCCTATAACCAGGGCCAACTCTACCCTGCTGCCCAGATGAGGTGGAAGGCCTGTTTTGTCAATTGTTGCAGCCACTGAGAGTCATGGCCATGTCTCCCACTCTCAGTTTCCAGGGGCAAGCTCTCTAGTCTGCAATAGTTAGTCAGGGATAAGGGAGGGGATGTCACTCCCTTAACCAGTCTGTCATGCAGCAGACAAAAGGCAGTACCAATACTCCTGTACTGGAGCTCTTTGGGCTTAAGCACTTACCTGCAACCACTATATCCAGGGCCAGCTCTAATTGCTGACCAGGTAAAATGCAGTGCCTACTTTCCTGAGTGCTACAGTAAGTAAGAGGCAGGGAGAGCTCCCTGCTCTAATGACTGTGGAATAAGCTCTCCTGACTGCTCTTAGGTAGCCAGGGTCGGGTCGAGAGGGAAGGACAACTCTTTCTTGCTCCTGTCACCACATGGCAGACAAGTGGTAGGGTCAGCTCTCTCATGACTACACCCTCTCAGCAAGCTCTACTGCTCGCCAACCGCCAGAATCAGCTGTACTGTGCTGCCTATGCAAGGTGCTGAGCCCTTGAGAGAGTATTTCTTACTGTCTGGTCATGTGATAAATGAGAAAATCCTTTTCTTATTTCTACACAAATTGTTGTTTCTGAATCTAGATCCACATACTATTATCATTGGTTTGTCTTCTGTGGGTTTAATTTATTAGTTTTAATTATGTGTGCTGGCATGTGGTGTGTGTACACGAGTGAAGGTGTCAGCAGAGGCTATAGGTAGGCATCAGACACAGTGAAACAGGAGTTGCAGACTGTTAGACCCACAAGTGGGAGCTGCAAACCACACTTAGGCTTTTTCAAAGATAATTAGGTTCTCTTAATCACTGAGACATCACTCCAACTGTTTTTGCTGTTTTTTAGTGCCCTGTGATAATTCTAAGAGCTTGCTCAGTGTGAAATTTCTATAGCTGTCATTTTTTTTTTTAAGAAATCTATGTTCACTCCATCACAGGCATGTTCCTCATTTGTCCAAATGTACTTGTACTTTTTTACTGTTTTTAGATGTTCCCATGTTAGCCATATCATTCTGTCCATATCCAGTGACACCTTATGTAATTACTCCTGTGTTTGGCTCAATCTTAATGTCTAGGAATGTTACCTTTTGGTTTGATCTTTGGTTAATTTTCATCTTCACCAGTCAATTTCCTCTTTCAAAGGTCTACTTTTATAAACAGATTTGTGTTGCATGAGTTCCTCTCTGGGAAGGAAAGCTCAGCCCACTTCAACACTTTCCACAGCTCTGTTAACCCAGAACTCAGCTGCCAATCATAGTATGCACTGGCAAAAATGGATACTAATTCTTGTGAGACTGTAGCTGGCCTGTTCTATCTTTCTCCCAGCGTTTCTGTGAAGGGACTATAGAGCACAGCCATCTAAATCACCTTCATGTTCCTACTCCCCCAGGTACCAACTCTTTTCTTCTCATTTACTGTGTACTGGCTTTTTCAAAAATCAGTCTTAAAAGGTGAAGAGCTATAGGAATGGAAGATAGACATTGTCACCACATCACATGCTAACTCAGCCCATTCATTTTCCTGATGCCACTTTCCCAGGAAAATCCTTGGGACTTCTCAAACATTTGTCTCACTCAGAAATAAAGGAAGGCGGTGTCTCTAAGTTTCAGTAGGTGTGTCAAATGGTCTTGAAGCCATTTCTTCATGGTGTCAAAAAAAAAGCTCTGTTCATGATCTCTCACAATGCACATTTTAAATTACAAACTTTGCGTTCCCTGGGCTATGGACACTTGCCTTCAGATCTCTCTAGTTTTGCTAGTTGTTAGTGTAGTAAAATGCTTTCTTAAAAGATGATCCATCTCTTTCTCTCTACTAAAACCCACTCTTTCCACAAAACTACTAAGCCTGTGCTGCCCTCTGTCCTGTGTGATTGGTGGGCTGAAGGGCAGGGGTTTTGTATTCCAAGTCTTTTACTCCTTCCTGATGGGCAGTTGAGCTCTGTGCGGTGTGGCCACATTGCTGACTTGTACTCCCATGAGTCCAACACATAATCAACTGTCAGACAAGAAGCACAGACGGAGTCTTGATGTGTATAAATAATCTGTTCACTCCCCCCCCAATACTGCTTCTCATAATGTCCTTTTGGCAGCGTTCCTTCCTGATGTATTCGTCCTAAGGGACTCCTACAAATGTGGGGAGTTGGTGACTGGGTTCAGGGTTAGTCCTTTCAGCTAAACGTTTCCTGTCAACCATAAAGTGATTGCTCTGGCCTTACTGTTTCAGAGTTAGAACTTCTAGAGTTTAGATTTCATGCTCTTGATACTTGCCAGGAAAACTTACTTTCAACTTGGGACTAGCTTTGTGGGCTGCTTGAGCTCAGACAAAGACAAAAATTGCAAGACGAGTGAAGTCAGGAGCAGCGGCTTCATTGAGCAGATTCAGCCTGATCCACCGTAAAACATATGAGTAGAAGGTTCCCGTGGCTGGCTGTGATTGCTTGACAGTTATTAGCAGCTGTGAGCTACCCTTAAGTAGCAGAGAGCTACCCAGTTATTGTGTAGGCCGGAGGTTGATGTCTGGTATCTTTATTAGGATTTCTACCTTGCTTGTTGAAACAAGGCTTCTTCCTGAATGTGAGGCTTACAGAGTAGTTTTGGAATCCCCAGTACCTCCATGGCTTTGCCTAGCTAGCACTGTGCTTACAATCATACCGCGGTACATTCAGCACTCATGCTTTTATTTATTCATTTGGAATCAGCAGAGGACAGAGATGAACCCAAGTACTAAATCAAAGTCTAAAGCAAATCAAAGATGAGGACTTTTATATTGTGAAATTTACTGCTTGTTCACATATTTACATGGTTTAGAAATAACCACTGAAAAGAATTGAAAGAATCAAGTAATGAAATTACTGCACTACTAAAATCATCGGGTTGAAGAGCTTGGAGAGGTTGGTTAAGAGCATATACCTCTCTTAGATAAAAAATAGTTTCCATTCCCAGACGTCACTCTTGGTGGGTCACAAGTTCTTATAATTCTGCTCCAAGGAAACCAGTGTCCTGTTCTGCAATCTGTAGGCACCTGCATTCTTATGCATATACCTCAACATAAATACATACATAAAAACATAATTAGAAATAATAAATCAACATTTTAATGAACTGTGTTGTGCTCTTTTAAACTAGTAAACCTTGATATTTGTTCTGCAATTACAATGTGCTCTTATGTTTTCACCATTTGTAGCACTATCCTGATGTTTAATAATTACATGCTCTTGACTTGAATCTTCCCACAGGTATACAAAACGAAAGTGGCAGCATGATAATTTGCTTAACCAATGGCCTAGAAAGCTAGACTGGACCAGACTGCTATGGCTATTAAATCAATGATGTGTTTTATATTGTCATTCAAAAGCAATATCCCATCACCTGCTCTCATCCTGAATTGGTACAAAGCTATTTCTGGGCTTCCCTTTTTTTTTCAGCCAATGAGTATTCATCTTTTGTATTCTCTAGAAGTGGTAAACCACAGTTTCTCCCTAAATAAAGTGAGTCAGATTTTGATGCAGTGTTATTTTATGTCCCTCTTCCATATCCTTTGTGTTGACAGAACCTAAAAAGTTATCACTGTGCAGGGACTTTTCAGCACTATTTTAAAGTGCACCTTCCATTTTTAATTAAAAGTAAGAATAAAGTTTAAAATTTCTATTTCTGGGCAATTCTGTGATACAATGGATATTACATGAGACTTGTAAAATTTCTATTAAAAATTAAAAGGTTCTATATACCTTTTAAGTCCACTTTTTGTAAATACTTAAATTTGCACAGGACTCTCAATTTTTTCTAATACTTCACAAAACCATGAATTTTATGTGTTTTATGTATACATCTGTATGATGTCTGCATGTGTGCAGGCCCACATATGTGTTATGATTTTGTGGACATGTGTGTCCATGCATGTGGAGACACACATTGGTATCGGCCATCTTCCTTGATCACTATCTACCTTAAGTAATGAGTCAGAATTTCTCATGTGAACTCAGAGCCTGCATGCTTATGGGATGCTCTGTCTCTCCCTCCACAAAGGCTGTCATGTCTGCTAAGCACTTATGAGTTCTTGGTATTTGTATTAGTCAGGGTTCTCTAGAGTCACAAAACTTATGGTAGTCTCTATATAGTAGAGGAATTTATTGATGACTTACAGTCTGCAGTCCAACTCCCAACAATGGTCAGCAGCAGCTGTGAATGGATGTCCAAGGATCTAGCAGTTGTTCCGTCTCACAAGGCAAGCAGGTAGAGCAGAGAGCAGAGAGAGAGCCTTTCCTCTTCCAATATACTTATATAGGTCTCCGGCGAAAGGTGTGGCCCAGATTAAAGGTGTGTGCCATCACACTTTTAATCCCAGATGACCTTGAACTCAGAGATCTTCCTGTCTTAATCTTCTGGGATTCATAGCCACTATGCCTCAAGATCTCCATGCCAAGATTCAGATGGGAAACTTGTATCACTCAGCCTCCAGATTAGGGCCACAGGTGAGCCTTCTAATTCTGGATTGTTGTTCATTCCACATATAGTCAAGTTGACATCCAGGAATAGCCACTATAGTATTCAAATTTAGGTCTTCATATTTGAAAGGGGACTGCCTTACCCTCTGAACATCATCCCATCTCTGTATTTTACTTTATTAAAAATTAAATTTTCCAAGGATACACTGTGAAACAAATGCAAGAGGCTTTTGAATGTTTCAAAAATTTATAATTTTAGATATTATTATTTTTTCATTAATGTTAAATTTAATAAGATGAGAGCAGGGAGAAAGAGAGTGAAGGAGAAAGAGAGGTAGAGATAGATAGATAGATAGATAGATAGATAGATAGATAGATAAATGCATTTTTACACATTTACATCTCAATGGAAAGTCTCCCTTGCAAAGTAGATGTAAACATGGTCTCTGAAGCTGATTTCTATGGATAATTTTAATTGATGGAGTTGTACAGGTGTGTCTCAAATATAGCCAATTCTCGGTTAAGTGCTTTTCCATATTTACTGAGTGCTTTTTAAAGGGAAACTGTAATCATTTCCTGAACTTGCTGCCTCATGTGATCTGTGTGTCCCTTGCCACCATTAATGCTAGTCTGTCATCATCATGATAACAAGGCTTTAGATAACTCCAGCAGTTAGGACGCTGTGAATCAGGATCCCACAAGGAGCTTCAAGAAGGAGATAGCCCCAGGTCTTTGAGAGGGGCTATCAGAGAAGGACAACAAGGGATCAGCAGCAACAGGCCTCCACAGAAGACTGTGTATAGTGGCTTTTGGTGTTGTGGGGTCCATGTGTACTTACTTGTTCATTTGTTTTTATAAAAGATTGTTTCTTTTGATCTCTGGTTCTTAGGAATTACAAGCACTCAAGTTACAGTCTGATATATAATATCTCTGTCAGTGCAAGCTGTTTTTGATGTGTGCTCATGTTTTCATATTTATTACAATTGATTTTTGAGCCTAATGAAAAGTGTAGTAGACAGCTTGCATTGCATGTACATGGCCCTGGGTTCGATTTCCAAAACTTCCCAAAGTTGATTTCTTTGTATCATAAAGAGTTGGCCAATTGTATTTTACTTAGATGCTAAATTGATTCCACTCTACAGTCTACTGACCCCATTCAAACCTCTGTGCTGGGAAAAAAAGAATGCTGTATGAGTTCTACCTGCTAACAGGCATGGGTCTAGAAAAATTGTAGGCATTTTGTAAATATTTTCCTGCGCAATGACCTATGGCCTCTAGCTCATTGACTTTGATTCCTTTCTGTTGTGGTGCTAAGATACTCTGATGAAATGCAACTTAATAAAGAAAGAGCTTATTTTAGCATGTGGTCTATTAGGGAAGTCACAGGAACAATATCCTGAACGAACTGGTCACATTCACAGTAATAAGTACATGGATGCTTAGAATGACTCTTGTTTACTTTTACATAGTACAGAGCCTGAAGCCCAAGAATGATGGTGCCTGCTTCCAGGCTGTCTCTACTAAAGTCAATTAAGCAATAAGAACATTGTCCAATAATAGTGGCCATACAATTTGAATATTCCCTAATTGTGGGTCCCATACTAGGTGATTCTACATTGTTCCACTGACAATTCAAACTACTGTGTTCATGAATCCTTAGGCAAAGGAGAAATGAGAAAGTATGTGTCTACACCATTTTTACCAAGCAGGCTACCGCCATCCAATTTACTTGGCACCCCTGCTCCCAGGAAGCAGCTGTAAATATTAAGTTTTCCCATAGCTCAATAATTATGGTCATGAGAAACGGCTCAGGGGTCAACTTCATTTGCTGCTGCTTCAGTGGGTAGCTTACTACTGCCTAGAAATCCAGGTTCAATGCCCTCCCTCTTCTGGCAATCACATATATACATGAATACTGACAAATTTATGCACAATTTAAGATAGACTAAACTTCCCTGGCTGAGTGGACTCTTGTCAGTCAGGCTTGGAAGCCACTCCATCATATTCCAAAATCATTCTTATACTGCTTCGTTAAGATATGCTCCAGGTTAAATTCTTCACGAGGTAGGCCCTGGCATTTCCACTGATTCTTCCCTGGAGTATTATCAGTCTTTTATTTTTTTCCCCACTGTGCCTCATAGTTTCTATCATGTTAACAAATTCTATTACATAATTGCCTTCCCACAAAATGTTTCATAATTTGAAGCCTACAAAAGTAAAGAGAGTACTTTTTTTTCTTTGATCACCCAGATTCTAATACATTGCTTAACAGTCACATAGTTACTAATGTGTGTTATATTAATGAAGGATCAAATGAATCAATACACTAATAAAACATTTTATTTAAAACCTTATTTCTAATAATTTCTATGTTCTTTCTGGGAAAAATAAACCAATGAAATAATGCAATTATTAACTAATGAAATATATTCCTAAGTATACTGAGAACCAAGTAGATTAGAGGCCATTCTACTCAATAGCATTCGGTATCTTGATAATGTGTTCTTTAGTCTTCTTAGCCTTAAAGTTAATATTAGAAAAAGTGAATGTGCATATATCTAACACTCCTGATTACTTTGTACATCTCATGCATATTTATTCAAGAAGAAAATCAAGCACTAAAGACTACATAAGGGTTTAAATAACACGCCCTCACAAAAGATACTTCAGAACAAACTAAATTCTGCAGTGGATACATGTGACTTTCATCTGGAAAAGAACCTTTTCCCTTTTTCACCTGATAAAAATAGAGAATATGGGTGTAAATATCAGATTATTTGCTCTGCTCTAAAACTGATAGCAAGGATCTCCACTTTGGAAAGGGGAGGAGATAAAGCCAGAGAGGAATTCCATGTGAACAGAAAGGAATTTGGCTTATGTAAAGCATTGCATGGGTGATAATGCCTAGGCTCTTCTGGGGCATCTGGATATTCCCAGTGTACTGCTGAAAGTGATGATTACTATCCTTCCCTAAATACAGACTGGTTAACACTGAAATTAGGTTGATGTTCTCTATGTATCTCAGTGAATTATCCCCGTCCTGGACTTTTATTTTATTGTATGGATGTGAGGTATTAAATTTCATTCAAGATTACCTCTTTCTATTTGTATTGGTATAGCTGTGTATAAGTACATATTTATGCCTCCTTTTGTTTCTACTTCTGTTGAAATGTCTACATATAATTCCATGTTAATTTTCCTGTTTAGTTATATGTCTGTGAAAATATTTACATGTAGCAACATGCTGTAGCACTGATTTTGAAGACCTAATCCTGAGAAATGAGAAAATAAACCAATAATTGAGTGAAATTAAACTCATATCAAAATCTATAGAATGTTGTTCATGTACATAAGTGTATGTGTATGTGTGTGTTTTGGGGAATATGTACATGCAATATGAGTGTATATGTGAGTGCATATACATGAGGAGGTCAGAGGATAATCTGGGTTGAGATTCCTCAGGTACCTTCTACTTTCAGTTTGAAACTTTTATCAGCCCAAAGCTTTGTGACTAATTGGTCAGCAAGCTTCTTGAGATCCACCTGTCAACAATTCCCATCTCACTATCTCTATAACGAAAAGTTCATGTCACTATGTCAGGCTTTTATGTGTGTTCTCAGTATTGAACTGAGGTCCTGATAATTGCAATACAAGCATGTTCTTGCTAATTAGTCCCTCTAGTCTAGTTTAAACAAGTCTACGTTTTTTGATGCACCATAGCTTTCTTAATTGATTCAAGAGTGGAGAATAGAGTTTAAATGCAGCTACCCAGACTCAGTTGATATAATAAATAAAACAGGGTATTTCTAGAATTCAGATTTTACTGCATATTGTGAACCACAGTCATGTTCAGACTTGTGAAAGCACAAACCTCTGTTGCAGGCATTTGAAATTCTAGCAAGGTCAACATGGGCCATGACTGCAAGTCTGAGTTCCACTCTGAGAAGGACTGATCTGAGATGCCTTGTCTCCAAATGCCTGAGCCCAACATGGTGATGCCTTTCACTTGGATATGCTATTGAAAACATGGGGAAAGTGTCAAATGTTATGAATACAGAGCCTAGATTTCGGCTGGTAGACAACTGTCCATCAATCAAATTTCAAGTGAGGAACTGGGCTGGGATGAAACAACAGTAATGGCAGATAAGCACTGACTCCAAATTTACCTTGGAAAAATGCTGGAGGCAAAAGGTGTGTGATGCAAGGCTGCAAGATGATATTCCTTCAGAGTAAATAAGAAGAATTCATATTCCCTTCCAAACATGAATGGATCAGTCTGTCAAAACTAAGCTAGAAGATTTATACAAGGAGATAAAAGCAGCCAAATCATTCTGAAATTTGAGAGCATTATATGCTTATGAATGATGTAAGAAAACCCAGTTTCTAGGTAGTTATTGTGACTTACTTGGGGAAGTTATGCCTTGCGGTGGTGTTACACTTCAAAGCTGGTCTTTTCAACTCTTGCCCATTTTCTGGGACTTGCCAAACTCACCATCTTCTATGCCTGGTCTTACAGTGCTCCCTTCTACCCCTGAACTCTCAAGCACAGTGTCACAGACTTGTCAAGATTGGACCCAATCACCTTCCCTTATGGAACATGCATCTCAAGTCTGCACCCTCCTTGAGGATCTGTCAGCATTTCCTGGACTCTGTGAAGGGGAGAATTTTTCTTCAATAGCATAATTGTCCCTAAATCACATACTCTAATTTAAATAACAATTCAGCCACACTCTTGCAGCCAATCTTAATTTAGCTCAAAATTAAAAGATAAGAAACAGGAGAGGGACTAACTGCAACAAAACAAATAAAGACACAGAAAACAAAAGCAAATCAACAAAACAGAAAAATATTGGATCAGTGGTAGTGGACAGACATCAACAGATAGTAATTGAGGTTACTATGTCATGATATTATTTACATGCATGAAAACAGCATATTTAAAACTCATTTTCAGAGTCAAGCTTATGTCTTAGTGAATAAATGTTCTTACCACTATACCTAATATCCTAGTTCAATCCTCTTAATATGTAGTGTGAAAGGAGAATCCCATCTTCCAAAAGATTTCTTCTCACCTTTATATACGTGCCCCTCTCAATTAAATAAATACATGTAAATCTTATGGATAAACATTGTTTTGTGTAATTAATATGTTAATAAAATTTGAAGAAGCAAACTTTTAATGTAATATAGTTTATGAAATGCAAGAATTAGCAATATCGTATGACAGAAAGATAGTGTAAATAGTTCAGCATAAATAACTACAATTCTGCTTACTAATATACCCAGTTGGTGTGTGTATATTCTGAAATGCCAGGTTTGGAAAACAACTCTAGCGATCTGTACAGGGTGAAATTTTAACTCCTTTGGCTGCTGAGAATGTAGGCAAGAGGAATTTAATGCCAGACACTTTGGAGTTTATGTTTTCTCCATCCTCAGTTGTGACAAGGAAAGCAATACATCCTTCAGTGGCATTATAAAGTGAAAATCAACAAGACATGCACAATTTACTAGGCAAATCAAAGTACCCTCCTAGGGGGTTTGATAATGAAAGATATTCATCTGTCTCATTCATCTCAAAACCAAATTAACAGCCTCAGGGGAAAAGCTCCCCGAAGTATTAACATTACTCATTTTGCATATATACATAATACAATATGTCTTGGAATTGAGACTTTTTTTTTAACTGAGCAGCATGGAATGGTAAAGAGGCTGAAAAGATGAACTAGACTGGGCTTAACAAGTACATTTCAAGCCTGCCAAATTTACATATTTTAAGGTTATAATTTCTCATTAAAAAGTGATATGTATGTTGGGTTCTGAGAGGGCTAGACTTCAATGTCAGCTGTGTTTCTTAGGTTCTCTTTACTTGGAATTTTTTGAGACATATTTTCTCACTGACCTAAAGTCTTCAATGAGGCAAGGCTGGCTGGCTGGCTAGTGAGATGGCAGGATCTGCTCATCTCTCTCTTGTCTCCCTAGGCTGGGATTTATAGCAGTTTTTACACATGTGCTATGGATCAAGCATGAGTCCTCATACTTGCATAGCAAGCACCTGGACCACATCTCGTGGAATGATGCCAACCACAGTTATGGAAGGGTTTTCTATCTCAATAAACCTTATTTTCAAAGTCCCTCACAGACACACCCAGAAGTTTGTTTCCATGGTGATTCTGGAGCCTTTAAGGTTGACAATGAGTACTAACCACCACATCTTCCTTCTGTTGATATTCTCAAAAAATAAATTTATAGAAACACTAGGCATAAGGAATGAGTCTTTAACAAACACTGTGTCATACTCTGTTTAAAACTTATAGCTGAGGACAGAGGTGCACTGTACATAGCCCCTGGCCTCCACTATCTGGGCTTTTCTTTCAGTCACCAAGAGCTTTGTGACACCCCCAGAGCATCTGACTTCTGCATGGATAACCAGACTGGAACCCTGTCTCACCAATCTCTTCCCAGTTGGGTCGGCCTGAAGCATAGGCTGCAGAGGTGCGATGTGCCCCGTCCCCTGACCTCCATTGTCTGAGTTTGGGCTTGCCCTCAAGTTCTGAGGATCCTTACTGGACCTTCAAGGATGCCTGCATGGGGGTAGGGGAGTGTAAGGACTACCTGATTAGAACCTTGCCCCAACAAACTTTTACCAGTGGGGTCTGTCTGAAATATAGCCAGCATAGTTAGGTCCCCTGAACTCCACTGTCTGCCCCACAACTCCCCTTGCTTCCAAGGTCATGTGAATCTGATGGTGTGACATGGGTTCCCACCCCTGAAACAGAGCCAGTAAGGTGTGGGCCTCCATGAGTGTTGACAGTTATTGGGCATGGGGGTTGTTTGCAAATGTTTCTCCTTAAGGAAATAGTCTCCCTGCCATGGTTATCAAGGAATGTCCTCTCTGCCAAGATTAATGAATATATGATAATCAGAGACAGCATGAGTCTGCAAGGTGAGTGTGTGCCTAATGTCTCAGCAAAATGGTGAATGATGAGACAGTTGACCAAGCCCCTAAGTCTGTGGAAAGGAACTCTAAAAACAAAAGTTGAAAAATATATAATTTTTCATCTATGCAAAATATAAGAATGCAGTATGAATTGTATAAGGAACTTCATGGAACTAGAAAAACAGAAGCAACTGCTCTATGAGCCAACTTGTCTGAAAGATATTAAAGAAAAAGATTAAGAGATGTAGGGAGTAGTGATCTCAGGACAAGATCCAACCCAGATAAGTTTATTGTTTGTGCTTACAAAGGCAGTTGATTTGCAATGTTAAGAAAAAAGAAAAAAGAATGCGCTTAACGTAATTTTATGGGGATGGGTTTAGGAAATGCTGATTTGTGAAATTACCAAAACAGAACCTGAATTGAATTGATATATAAATGAGACTGGACATTTGGTTTGAAAGAGATGAGTGACTGAGCTCTCTGGGGAGATTTTTAATACATTTTTTAAGCAAGAGAGCTGGCTGGAGTAGAAATCTGTCTGGAATGCTGTACTGAACAGAACAGGGATGTCCATCAAGGCTAAGGTTTGTGACCCAGAAGAGAGTAACTTCCTCCAGGCAGTAAGAGGAAGGTTTGAGATAACCATCAAATTTTCTTTTGATATCCTTGACTGTGCCTTAGGGTACCAGTCAATGCCTGATATATAGCATCCCTATTTTCTTGTCATTTGGAGGATAATTCTTCTTTGAACTCCTCATATTTACACCACTCATAACAACCACTTCCTCCCGGAACCAATCTCCAAGCTGAGGCTGATCCTTGGCATTCTACTTTCCCAAGAAGTAAAGCTATCATCAGGATAATCCAGCCAACAATACCTGGGGGAAAAGATATCCAACGACACAATAACAAACTACCAAGAAGACCCAAGGCAATATTGTACCACCAAAGACCAGCTGTTCTGCTATAACAACCCCCTACATATCCTAAGGAAACTGAAGCATAAGAAGACAACTGTGTAAAGATGATAGAAACCTTTAAAGAGAAAATGAATAAATCTCTTAAAGAAATACAGGAAAATCCATTCAAACAGACACAGGTATTAAAAGAAGAAGTTAGTAATTATAAAGAAACTCAGGGAAATACAATCAACAGGTTAAGAATATGAGTAAAACTGTGGAAGACCTAAAAACAGAAATAAAAATAACAAGAAAAACACAAACTGAGGAAGTCTTGAAAATGGAAATCCTAGAAAAGTCAACAGAAAATACAAATATAAACATCTCCAACAGAATATAAGAGATGAGAGAAAAAATCTCAGGCATACAAGGTACCATAGAAGAAAGTGGTACATCAGTCAATGAAAATAAAAATATTAAAATTTCATGATACAAACATCCAGGAAATTTGGGAATTATGAAAAATGACCCAAGAAACAAGCTTTAGTAGCAAGTATAATATCTTATATAATAGAATTTCAACAAAAATTAATCATAGGTGATAGGAAATGACACTTCATATTCAAAACAAACAAACAAACAAGCATATAATCAGTCATAAAGAAAGCCTTTAAAATATATAAGAATATTGAAATAACCCCAATCATCTCATCAGATCACCATGGATTGAAGCTGGATTTCAACAACAAAAGAAACAACAGAAAACCCATGCATTCATGGACACTGAACAATTCTCTGTTTACTATGCGTTAGAGAAGAAATAAAAAAGAAATTAAGACTTCCTAGAATTCAGTGAAAATGAACGCACAACATACCCAAACATGTGGGATACAATGAAAGTAAATTCATAGCACAAAATGCCCTCATAAAGAAATTGGAGAAGCAAGTTCACACCAATGACTGTTTTCATAAAAGTATATATGAAAGCTCTAGAAAAAAAAGGAAACACACTCAAAAGAAGTAGAAGGCAAGAAATAAACTCGTGGTTGATATTAATCAATTAGAAACACAGAAAACAATACAAAGAATCAGTGAAACCAAGAGATAGTTCTTTGAGAAATTCAACAAAATAGACAAATTTGTATTCAAACTAACTAAAAGACACAAAGATATTACCCACATTAACAAAATAATAAGTGAAAAGGGGGATATAACAACAGACAATGAGGGAATTCAAAGAATTCCCTCAAAATCCTGTACTCCATAAAATTGGAAAATTGACATGAAATGGATAATTTTCTAAAAAGATACTACTTAATAAATATAAATCAAGGTTAGGTAAATTATGTAAATTTTCCCATAACCCATAAGGAAATAGAAGCAGTCATTAAAGCACTCCCAACCAAAAAACAGAAACAAAAACAAAAAAACAAAACAAAACAAAACAAAACAAAACAAAAAAAACCCCACAGGACTATTCAGTTTTAGCACAAAATTCTATCAGAATTTCAAAGAGATAACACCAATACTTCTCAAACCATTACATAAAATAGAATCAGAAGGATCATTGCCAAACTCATTCTATGAGGTCACAGTCACTCTGATACCTACATCACACAAAGACTCAACAAAGAGAATTTAAGACCAATTTTTCTCATAAACATTGATGTCAAAATACTCATAAAATGCTCTCAACAGAAATCCAGAAACTCATCAAAAACATCCCTCACCATAATAAAGTAGGCTTCATCTCAGTGATACAGGGCTGGCTCCATATATGAAAATCCATCAGCACAGTCCACCATATAAACAAATTGAAAGAAAAAAAGTCATGATTAAGTCCTTTGATACTGACCAAATCCAACATGTCTTCATGGTAAAGCTCCCAGGAAGATCAGGAATTCAAGACACATACCTAAAAACAATACATGTGGCAAGCTAATAGTCTGCCTCGAATTAAGGGGAGAGAAAATTTAAGAAATGCCATTAAAATCCGGAATAAATAAAGGCTGTCTGTTCTCTCCCTATATTTTTAATATTGTACCTGAACTTTTAGCTTGAGCATTAAAACAACTAAAGTAATTCATGGGGATACAAATAGAAAAGGAAGAAGTCAAAGTCTCTCTATTCATTGATAATATGACAGTAAACATAAGTAACTCCAGCATTTCTACCAAAGGACTACTACCTTTGATAAATACCTTTAGCAAAGTGGCTAGATACAAAATCAACTCAATGAAATCAGTAACTCTCCTTTATATGAATGATAAACAGGCTGAAAAAGAAGTTAAAGGGACAATAGTCTACAATAGCCACAAATAATACAAAATATCTTGGTGTACCTCTAATCAAGCAAGAGAAAGACCTCTATGACTAGTACTTCAAATCCCTGAAGATTAAAATTGAGATCCAGAAATAAACGTACTTACCTATACATACTTGATTTTTTCACAAAGATGACAAAACTATTAAAACTGTTCAATGGAAAAGGGAGAATATCTTCAGAAAATGTGCTGATCTCACCAGATATTTCCATACAGAAGGATGCAAATAGATCCATATTCATCACCTTGGGAAAATCTCAAGTTCAAGTGGATCAAAGATCTCAATGTAAAATCAGATATACTAAATCTAATAGAACAGAAAGTAGGGAATAGCCTTCAAGTCATTGATTCAGGACATAAATTCTTGAATAGAATACTAACGACTAAGGAACTAAGATCAACAATAAGTAAAGAGGACATTATCAAATTCAATAGCTCCTTTAAGTTTAGGACACCATTAATGGGACAAAACAATAGCCTACAGTTTGGGGAAAATTCTTCATTAACCCTACATCTGACAGAGGGCTAATACCCAAAATATAGAGATGGAATCAGAACAATATAACACTGAGTGAGGTAACCCAGCCACAAAAGGACACACATGGTATACACTCACTGATAAGTACATATTAGCCCCAAACTTCAGAATACTCAAAATACAATTCACATACCACATTAAGCTCAAGAAGATGGAAGACCAAAGTGTTGATACTTCAGTCGTTCTTAGAAGTGGAAACAAAATACTCAAGGGAAGAAATATGGAAACAAAGTGTGGAGCAGAGATGGAATGAAAGGCCATTCAGAGACTGCCCCACCTAGGTATCCATCCCATATACAGACACCAAACCCAGACACTATTGTGGATGCCAAGAAGAACTTGTTGACAGGAGCCTGATACAGCTGTCTCCTGAAAGGCTCTGCTAGATTCTGACAAATACAGAGGTGGCTTGCAGCCAGTCATTAGAATGAACTCAGGGTCCCCAACGGAGGAGTTCAAGAAAGACTGAAGGAGTTGATAGAGTTTGCAACCGATAAGAAGAAAAACAATATCCACCAATCAGACACTGCAGCACTCCCAGGGTCTAAACCACCAACAAAAGACTACACGTGGAAGCTCCAGCTGCAAATATAGCAGAAGATGGTCTTGTAGGATATCAATGGGCAGTGAGGACCTTGGTCCTGTGAAGGCTCGATACCACAGGGTAGGGGAATGCCAGGGTGGGAAAGAGGGAGAGGATAGGTGGGTGAATGGGGGAACATCCTCCTAGAAGCAGTGGGAAGCATGGGATATGGGGTTACTGGAAAGGGATTCACATTTGAAATGTATATAAATAAAAAAAAA
>JADRCD010210073.1:0-48783 GCA_019843815.1 Montemys delectorum | reverse complement strand
TCTCTCTCTCTCTCTCTCTCTCTCTCTCTCTCTCTCTCTCTCTCTCTGTGTGTGTGTGTGTGTGTATGTGTGTGTGTGTGTCCCTCCCATGCTAACACATGACATTCCACAAATGTGGAGCTAGAGGGCATTATCTGAGACATTTTTATTTTATTATGTGGATCCCAAAGATATAAATGAGGTTCTCTGTTTTAACAAACAATACCTCTTATCTTCTGAGCCATCTCACTGGACACTTTTACTTCTTTCAGGAAATAATGAATCCATTCCTAGTAAAGACTCAAAAGAATGAATGAAGGACAAAGAATATCAATAATAAATCTTATTCAAAAGGTATTTGGAATTACCAATTAGAAAATGTCACTTGCTTTTTTTAACATGGAGAACACATTATTTTTGCCTGCACCTTGTTAAATTTAAAGAACATGAATACACAGTAGGGCTGAAGATGAAGTACATTGTCATAAATGATCTGATGGCATATCACTAACGTGACTTTAAGTTCTGAAAAATAAATCAATCCCCATTGAGATCAAGAGGTATTTAAAGAAATATATCACTATGGGTTTCATTTTGATATTTTTAGACTAATTTCATCTTTCTTATAACTCTCTTCACTCTTCACTATCCCTCATTTTTCCTTACTTCTCCCATCTCAATAGTCTGCTCATCTATATATTTGTATTTACCAATACATGAAATTAGGATCAGTATATGAAAGAGAATAATTCATTTTTTTTTCAATACTGAGTCAATCAGCTCATTTGACCTTGTAATTTAATTACATTTTGGTTAATTTAATAATTTTGTTATTTTGCTTAGTGTCAAACTAAAATTCTATTATGTATATGCCACATTTTTGTTTTTCAGTCTTCTAATGATAGAGATCTAGAAAGATACAACTTCTTTGGTGTAGTGTGCAGAGCAGCAATAAATAGGGAAGTAAATGTCTCTCCATGGAAGGATACAGTTTACCATTCATTGGTTACACTGTGAGAGTGGCATAGTTCAGTCATATGGCTGTTCTGTTTTCACTTTCTAAGAAACCTTTCTGTAACGAAGAAATGTTAGTATTTTGTACTAGTTTGCAATCTTGTGAAGAATGAATAAAAGTAGATGTTTCCCCACAGCTTCTCAGGCATTTGCTGTGATTTAATTTTGGATCATAGTCATTTCTCACTAGAGAAGGATTAGTATTAAAAAAATAGTTTTCGTGTTGCCTCAAATAATATACAATATCTTAGGGTATTCTAACCAAGCAAATGGAAAAGTTGTATGATAAATCTCCAAATAATTGAAGAAAGAAATTGAAGAAGGTAACAGAAGAGGCAAAGATCTCCTATGCTTTTGGATTGGTAGGAATAACATTGTAAAAATGACCTGTCTTCCAAAGCCAATCTACAATTTCAGTGAAATCTTCCTCAAAATTTTAAAACAATTTTTCATAAATCTTGAAGGGATAATTTTTAGAATCATATTAAAAACACATAAAATTAACACAGACAGCTAAAACATTCCCAAATAATGTAGTAACAGAAGTTGTCACCCTCCCATATTTCAAGTGGAAATTTAAATTTTAACAATAAAAACAGCAGAGTATTGGCAAAAACACAAACAAACAAAAAACAGACACGTTGATCAATAGCATTGTTGTATTGATTTGTATCCCAGTCATAAACTCACAAACATTTGGACATCTGATTTTTGGTAAAAAAAAAAAATCCAGAAATACACACTTTAAAAAAGACGGCATCTTCAACAAAATTTACTGGACAAACTGGATGCCTGCATGTAGAAGAATACAAATAAATCAATATTTGTTACACTGCATAAAAATTAACAGCAAGTGGATCAAAGAGCCTAACATAAAACCAGATAAAATGAAACTAATAAAAAAGAAAGGGGATAATACCATTGAACTCATTGGCACATGAATCGACTTTCTGAACAGAACACCATTGGGACAGAAACTAATAACAACAATTAACAAATGGGAGATATTGAAACCGAGAAGCTTCTGCTTGTCAAAGACACTGTCATGTTTACCAAAACAGTAACATAAACAACAAGAAAATATTTTCAGTAATTACAGATGAGATAGAAGGCTCATATCCAAAACATATAAGGAACTCAAAAAGTTAAATGTCAAGAAACAGATAATCTAATTTTGAAATTGTGTTTAGGTCTAAAAAGTGGATTCTTTTTTTTTTTTTTAAACAGTAATCAATTTAAGTCTTACATAGATGCTTGTCTACGGCAATACTGAAAATATATGTTTTTCTCAATATAAGTTTTAAATAACTCCAAACATATTAACTGTATATTTCAAAATAATACATCACTATTAGTATTTCCTTAAATGAACATAAATAGATAAAGTCTTTTTGTTTGTTTGTTTGTTTTGTATTTAGTAGAATTTAAAATCTTGGCTCTTACTGTGGTACAAGCCCAAAACAAGAACAGTGTTTAGACATTGGATTTAATTGTAAAAAACACTGTACTTCAATGACCCTCACCTCACCAAAGGACTTTACCTCCATCATAGCTAAGCTGAGAGTAGACAGATCTGTTGTACCAAGGAATGAATTGTAGGCACAAATTTTGGATACAGACTTCCTGCTGTGTTCAAAGCTATTTGATTTGAGTGAGTGAATTTATTCTTAGCCAACAGAGAACAGGTTACATTCATTTAGGAAATGGGTGTGTATTAAGATGGTCTATCCATAAAGTCATTCACCAACTGTTTCAATGAACAATGATTCTGCTTGGAGGGTGGCACAGACATTAGGTAAGGGTAAGAATCTGGTTCATTGGCTGTGATAATTTGGAAAAGCATTCATCTCAGAGAAAGAGTAACTTATAAATTCCTCTTCTTCAAACTTGATACAAGAGTTACAAACATCAAGGAAAGCATTCAGTCTCACTCTTTGTTGTTCTCTTACAAGCCCCTTCCCAACTTAATTGTCTATGTTTTTGGGTATATAAATACTTTTGAAATGTGTAAGCTGTTCTGAAAACCATAGTGTAGTATGAAAACATGAAATAAACAATACTACTAATAGAGAGGCTGAAATAGGAGAAGCAAGATTTCAAGACCCTTATGTTGTACACAACAAGACACTATCACAAACAAGCTGAAAGTGTATATGGATTGTACAATATTGGAACTATTTTTCCAATTACCAAATTAGAGAGACCATTGTATGACAATCAAAAATTTCTAATATCTCATATTTTTGGATTTTAATTGATTAGGATATGTTGGTAATATTAATTTTCATATTAAGATATTAAGAAAAATAATTATTACTTCCTGTTGTTTTTGTTGTAAGAGGTGGAATTAGGTTTGTGTAGGTTTGTTGAAAGATTTCTGTCTTGCTTTTTCGAGGGTGTAGTTTCGCTCCTTATGTTGATGTTTTCCATCTATTATCCTTTGTAGGGCTGGATTTGTGGAAAGATATTGTGTAAATTTTGTTTTGTCATGGAATATCTTGTTTTCTCTATCTATGGAAATTGAGTATTTTGCTGGGTATAATAACCTGGGCTGGCATTTGTGTTCTTGTAGGGTCTATTTGACATCTGCCCAGGATCTTCTAGCTTTCATAGTCTCTGATGAGAAATCTGATGTAATTCTGATAGTCCTGCCTTTATATATTACTTGACCTTTTGCCCTTACTGCTTTTAAAATTCTTACTTTGTTTAGTGCATTTGGTGTTTTTATTATTATGTGACGGGAGGAATTTCTTTTCCGGTCTAGCCTATTTGTAGTTCTATAGGCTTCTTGTATGTTCATGGGTATCTCTTTCTTTATGTTAGAAAGGTTTTCTTCTATAATTTTGTTGAAGATATTTACTGGCCCATTACCTTAGGAATCTTCACTCTCTTCTATACCTATTATCCTTAGGTTTGGTCTTCTCTCTGTGTCCTGGATTTCCTGGATGTTCTGGGTTGTGACCCTCCTTCAGCTAGTGCTGGTTCTTTCAGATCCTGATTTGCCACAAATAGCAATGCCTTCCTCTAAGCTCCTGCTAATAGCCACGCCTCTCTCCAAGTTCCTGTTATGCCAGAAGTCCCTTCAGAGACTGAAGATGAGGTTGCTGATTGTATCATGGGGTGCTGAAGGACTTGAGGGAGGGGTTTTGCTCTATCTACCTATTTGCTTGTGAGAAGGAGAGTTGAATAATGATGACAGACTAAAGGCACACCATGTGTCAGTCTCATCTTTTCAAACCCCTTCCTGCATTCCGGTACCTTAATTTTTTCAGGCCCTGACTCCCATTCCAGAAGACTCATTCGGATGTCTAGCTGCAGGCAGCTACACTGGGTTAGGAGCTTTTTGCTTTTTGCATTTTCTTTGATTGATGTGTCATTGTTTTCTACAGTGTCTTCTGCTCCTGAAATTCTCTCTTCTATCTCTTGTATTCTGTTGGTAATGCTTGCATCTACAACTCCTGATTTCTTTCCTAGTTTTTTGATCTCCAGGGTTGTCTCTCTGATTTCTTTATTGTTTCTATGTCCATTTTTAGATTCTGAATGGTTTTGCTCATTTCCTTCACCTGTTTGTTTGTGTTTTCCTATATTCTTTATGGGATTTTTGTGTTTCCTCTTGAAGAGTTTCTAGCTGGTTACCTGTATTCTCCTGTATTTCTTTGAGGGTGCTATTTATGTCTTTCTTAATGTCCTGTATCATCATCATGAGAAGTGATTTTAGATCTGAATATTGCTCTTCCAGTGTGATGGTGAGTCCAGGACTTGCTATGGTGGGAGAATTGTGTTCTGATGATGCCAAGTGACCTTGGTTTGTGTTGCTTATATTCTTATGCTTGCCTCCTGCCATCAGGTTATCTCTAGTGCTACCTTGGTAAATCTGACTGGAGCCTGCCCTTCCTGTGATCCTGGTTGTTTTAGAACTCCTCAGAGTCAAAGGTCTCTGTGATCCTGTGATTCTTATATCCTGGGATTCTGGGCTTGTTAGAGTGTCTGGGAGTGGAGCTTCCTCTGGGTGTTTTGGGACTGGCTGTGGAACTTGTGCCCAAGGTCTGCTCAGGGTACCAGCTCAGAAAGACAAGAAGGAACCAGAGCCACTGGGCTGGTAGAGTTCCTGTGTGCCTGGTCCTGCTGGTCCCAGTTGCTCCCAGTGTTGGGAAAGATGTTGTTTCTTCCTCACCTCTGATCTTGGGCTTGTTAGAGTACCTGGGACTGGAGCTTCCTCTAGGTGTTGTGGGACTGGCTGTGAAACTTATGCCTAAGGTCTTCTCAGGGCACCTGTCAGCCCAGACATATTGGAAGGAATCTGACTTAACAGTGGATTCTAAATAGACAAAAACTCAAATGGATGAGATATGCTTAAAGAAATGGTTAATAGTCATCAAGGAAATATAAATCAAAACTACCTTGAAATTCTGTCTTATACCTTTCAGAATAGATAAGTTAAAGAAAATTGGTAGCTCATGCTGGCAAGAATGTGTTGTAGGAGGAACAGTCACATTGTCCGACTATTGAAATCACTGTGACAGTTCCTCAGTAATTTGGGACTTGTTGTTCCTCAAGATCCAGCTAAAGCACTCTCGGTCATATATACAAATAATGCTTCATTCTGCCATAGAGACATTTGGTTAATCACATTGATTCTTCTACTTAATACGCAGAAATTCGAAACAACCCAGATGATTCATAATGGAAGAGTGATTAAAGAGAACATGGCACATTTAAACAATGAAGAATTACTCCACTATTAAGACATGTCAGGAAAGTTCCAGGCAAATTGATGGGACTAAAAACCATTATTTTAGGTGAAGTATCTCAGCCTCAGAAAGACTAATATGGTATGTATTCACTTATGTGTGAAAATTAATTGTGAAGTCGATGATGACCAAGCTACAGTATACAGAACCTCAGAGGGTAGGTATAGTTAAAGGCACTATAGGGAATACTATATATCATTATGAAATGGAAGAAAATATTTAATTTGGGTAACTTGAGGGAGGTAAAATGGGAAGATCAAATGGGGAGGGGAGTAGATATAGAGTTGTGGTAAGGAATACTAATATTAGAAAGAAAGCTAATAGTAGAGGTTTTTTCTGAATAATATAAAAACAAAATATGATAGAAACTTCTACAAAATATATACATATCTGAAGGTCTACATAATACTCTCAAATAACAAGGGAAACAGAGTCCCAATTGCATATCTCTTGTTATCAAATTAAGCTTCTACTACCAGAATTCAATTATATCTGGGTAAATTATTGGCCAAATGGGCACTGTGGAAGTACCCACACAACCCATACTATTTCAAAGTCTATAAATTGCTCTCTAAAAACTGAGAACAAGGCCCTATTCCTGAAGAAAATACCAATCCAACTCATTGAAGATGGATTTGTTGGACTGGTCCTGACATAGTGCCTTCACCCCTATGTGTCAGAGTCACTCGTATAAGAACACTCTGTGTACACTATCAAGAGAGAAGCATACACACAAAGCCAGGCACAAACCCTCTGCCTACAACGTTTACAACGCTATATGCTAGAGCAATAGAGGCACAAAGCTTGTGGTAATTGCCAACCAATAGCTGATTTGATTTAAGGCCCACTCCACAAAATGCAACCGATACCTGACGCTAGATACTATAGGGACCTAGAGCACAACGAAATAATTCTGGTCTTTAAAGGAATAAAATAAAAGAAAAAGATGTGATAAAATGACTGCAATTCATGTTCTGCTGTATTTATGTATAAGTATAGCATTGCTTTCTCAGCCATCATTACAGAAGCTTCTTCAGGAAACAGGTGCTAACAAATATAGACCCACAGCCGGATATTACACAGAGAGTGAGTAACCTTACAACCGTTATCCTTAAATAGGTTGTCTCCATCAAATCCCTCCATTTACAGTTCAAGAATTCCTATGGCAAAGGAAGTATAAAGAACGCCAGAATCAGTGAGGACGAGGACACCAAACAAATAAATAAGCAAAGAACCCAAAACAACGGAAACCTCAGGCCAAAACCAAAACAAGCCACTAAAATTCTGCACGAAACCAAACCAAGCCACCTACCCAAACAGAACCAAAAATCATGACCTTCAAAAGCAATAGGAGCAAAATTCAAATGAACTCACAAAAACTGAAGCAGCAAGCCCAGGGTCAAGACCAGGTTCTCTCTGTATATTACGGCTTACAGCTTGCTATTTTTATAGGAAGTGTCACAACTGAGTGTGTCGCTGAGTCTTGTGTCTTTTCTTGGGCTCATTTTCTTCTGTTGGTTTGTCTTATTCAATTTTAATTGGTAGTTTTTCTTTCATCTTTTGTTTTTATTGCTTATTTTATTTATTTATTTATTTACATCTCAAATGTTATCCCACTTCCCAGTTTCCCCTTCACAAACTCCCTATCGCTTCCCTCCTCTCCCTGCCTCTATGAGGCAGCTCTCGAAACCACCTGCCAACTCCAGCCTTACCACCCTAGCATTACTGTAACCTGGGAGCCTCTACAGGACCCAAGGAATTTCCCTCCCAGTGTATATTTCACTTTGTATTTTTAAAATTAAATGAAGAATGACTGACTGACTGAAAACCTAGCCATTATGAAAAAAGTTTCACAACTGAATGGTAACTTATACCTGATAGAAGAAAAAAAAAAACAATTTTCTCTAATAGAGCAACACTAATTATGTTAACTAGTTGAGGACAGGCCTCCTCTTCAGGGTTAGCTAACAAATATTTAACTAGACTCCACAGTTAGTATGTATACTTTTATTTGGTTACAGTTTGGTGAGTTTTTTTGTAGGTGCTGTTTTAATTTTGTTTTGTTGTTATTATTGTTGTTGTTTTGGGGGTTATTGCTATATTGGGTTTTGTTTGCTTTTAAGAAATAATTAAAAGTTGGATAGGTAGGGAGTCAGAATGGATCTGGAAGGACTTAGAGGAAGAGATGTAGGACAATAAAAAAATCAAGACTCTCTAGACACAGTAGGGCTTGATCATATATGAACTCAAAAAAGACTGGTAGCATGCAGTGGACCTAGATGTGTCTAGCCTACTTGCAGTTCTAGAACTGAAAAAAGTGGACACATAATTTCTGTTCCTAAATCAGAAGCTATTATGAGTTGATAAGCACTTATAAATGAAATAGTTCTTTCCAAGGGGACTCTCAATAGAGAAACAAGCCATTCTTCTGAGTAGGCTCTCTGATTAGTTCTAGATAATCAACACAAAATGAACTCAACAGCATCTTTGGAAGTTCTTTGACAGATAATGTTCTGTCAGGATGGTTCTGGTTTTCTCTTTCTTGTTTCTACCTTATATGTTCTTTTTATATTTATTATGGCTTGCAGTTTTGGTATATTGGGTGGAAGGAATTTCTGAGCATGGAAACATATGTGCCTCTGCAATTAACTGTATTTCTTTTGCTTTTCCTTTTGCTGACTCTTGTTTGTTTTGTTATGTTATATTTTCTTTCTTTGGATTTATTGTATTTTATTTTTGTATTATTATTTCTTAAATGATTGTATTCTAACAAGAAACTGAAAAGGTGTGGATCAAATGTGATGGGGGTTTGGAGAAATACTTGGAGGGGAACTAGAAAGTGAAACCAGAATTATCTTTTATGAAAAAAATATCTATTTTCAATAAAAGAAAAAAAACAATGCTGATAAATACAGAGGTACTGGAAAACATTGTGTGAAGCGTGAGTGGACATTCTAAATTTTTTATGTACCACTCAGTATGTTGTGGTAAGTTGACTATCTGCAACTGAGTCACAAAATATAATCACCAGAAGACACTTAAAAAGCAAGATAATTTATGGGACCAAAGAAAGAAAAGTACATTAGTTGAGGATTTTTTTGAATGAATTCAGAAAACATATTCAATAATAGTCTAAAATACTTGGAGATACATATGCATCTGTTTAAAATTTATACTATGCTACACTTTTTCAATTAATTTATAGTTATATTAATCAGTAAAGGAATGACAAATTTATTTATATTCCTCTCAAACTATGTAATGATTTTAAGACATGCTACAAATGTTTGTCAGTATATGTGTATATATTATAGAACATGTGTAGAAAAGTCTACAAAGATGTGTTTTTTAGCAAAATATTTTAAATGACAATATATATATCAGTTGTTGCTACATCAAAGAAATGTCCCTTTCCTTTATTACTTTATTATGAAATAGTGCCTGAAAGTCCCTAGGATAAATTTAGCTCTAAATGTCAAAAGAGTATGGGGCAGCCAAGATAATACCGTGAAGTCATGGTTAAAATGTTAATCAAGCCATTTTATAGTGAAGATGTGTGCTGAGTGAAAGAATATATGGCAATGATATAAGAAAGTTAGCTGCTCAGTAGAAATAATGAGATTTCTGTGCAGAAAACTGGCCATAATTATAATAAAATAGAGATAACCCATCATCTCTTCTCAGCATAAGGGGAAGAAAGATTAAAGATCGGAGATGAGAGCAAGGTACAGGAAAGAGATAAACAATATTAATGGCCTTTCAAATTTTCATACTGAAAATTACTACTGTAGCTCTTTCCTCCAAATACACAGATGTGCCTGCATGCATGCATGCACGCACCTGTGCATAACACACACACACACACACACACACACACACACACACACACATACTATGAAAAAATGAACTAACAGTTAAATTCCCATATAATGGGTGAAAACAATCCTTACTAGAAATTAAGCAAATACAAGCCTAATGCTTTTAAAGATTCTATTGTGTTTCTGGCTGATGAGTTTCCCCCGAATCTCTCAAACATTAAAGGTATTTCCAGGTACTCGAAAACTTAATCCTATTGGTGAAGATTACATTTAGTTGAGTCATAGAATTTGGAAAATAGTAATCTGGTATGGATCTGTAAAACTAATCCCTACTGGGTAGCTTTCATACTGCAGGAAGGTGTTCATCACCCTAAGGTAAGAGGAAAAATTATCAGCAGTAATAACTGGTTTGACAAGACCTGCACATGGTGGAATGGTGATACGAATGCCATGAATATAGTTATCTATTTTTTCAATTGAATTTAAGGTCAACTCTTCAAAATGAAACTTTTGCCTGACACTGTTATTGCGACAAGAGTCTGTACCTACATAGGTAATTTTCCCTGAGGGAAAGATTACAACTATTAATTCTTTAAATTGGCATTAAACCAAATGCTAGATTTCCCATTATAGCAAAGAACCATACTTATTGACTGATTGATTGAATTTTATTTATGGCAGTAGATAAAGATTAACACAGAGAGAGACCTGAAACTGGTCAATATGAGGAGAATAATGGAATGAAAAATACTTAGCCCTAAATGGACCATCTATATTACAATCAGTTCTCTCAAGCCTTCCTCAGATTCTCAGTAGAAGAAAAACCAGAAATATTTTATAAGTCAGGATGTCTATAAGGAAATCATGCCTTCCATATACAACAGAAAATATCTAACATATAAATTCACAGATTTTGTATCAGCAAATTCAATACTTGGAAATTTAAACAAAACAAAATCTCAGCATAGAAAAATTGGCATATAGTGCAGCTGTAGTTGTGAAAGTATTGGAAATTTATATCTTCTTGGAGAGGGAAAAATATTTTCTTTAAGTATGGACTATCTGACAGACAGGCCTCAGTCCAGGGAAGTCCACACATCAAAAAAATGGGTCAAACAAATTGTACTTTATATATTTTTAAAAGTGAACACAAACTTGGATGGGTAGAAAATTGAATGGATCTGTAATGAGATGGGAATATATCAAGATACATTATAAAAAATTCTGGAAGAACTAGTCAACAAGAAGACGAAATAAAATGGTAATGAAGAAAATAAGCTGATAATGTACTGCTGAATATTACAACCCACTTTTTCCAGATAAAATCTTTAACAGGATATATTAACCTGAGGAAATCCACATATCATATAAGCTGAAGGACTGTACAACTTTAGGTCTTGTTGTTCTTTCTATATCCAAGAAAGCCTGTGGTTAATAATTCAGTCTAAAACTAAATAAAATTATTATGGAAGAAAATATTATTTAATGTACAACTGAAAACTTTGTAGGAAACTAGTTTCCAGGTACATATACTTTACATTTTTAATTTGCAAAGTCATTGATTAAGTTGCCAAGAAGTATTGGCAACTTTCCTCCCTATCTTGGTGCAGTCCACTCCCACTCATTTCATGGGTACAAGTGCATAGGCAGATAGATTTAGTTTTGTCTTAAAAATCACATCCACTGTGTAGATGTACCAAATTTTCTGTATTGAATCCTCTGTTGAGGGACATCTGGGTTGTTTCCAGTTTCTGGCTACTATTAATAAGGCTGCTATGAACATGGTGGAGCATGTGCCCTTATTACATGTTGGAACATCTTCTGGGTATATCCACAGGAGTGGTATAGCTGGATCCTCTGGTAGTACTATGTCCAGTTTCTGGAGGGACCACCAAACTGATTTCCAGAGTGGCTGTACCAGCTTGCAATCCCACCAGCAATGAAGGCGTGTTCCTCTTTCTCTACAACCTCATCAGCTTCTGCTGTCACCTGAGTTTTTTATTTTAGCCATTCTGACTGACAATGAGGTGGAATATCAGGGTTGTTTTGATTTGTATTTTATTGGTGACTAAGGATGTTGAACATTTCTTTGGGTGTTTCTCAGCCATTTGGTATTCCTCAATTGAGAATTCTTTGTTTAGCACTGTACCCCATTTTTAATAGGGTTATTTGTTTCTCTGGAATCTAACTTCTTGAGTTTTTTGTATATATTGGATATTAGCCCTCTATCAGATATAGAATTGGTAAAGATCTTTTGTCAATCTGTTGGTTGCCGTTTTGTCCTATTGACAGTGTGCTTTGCCTTACAGAAGCTTTGCAATCTTATGAGGTCCCATTTGTCAATTTTTAATTCTAAAGCATAAGCTATTGGTGTTCTGTTCAAGGAATTTTCCCCTGTGCCCAAGTAAGTGGTCAAGGCTCTTCTCCTCTTTCTTTTCTATTAGTTTCAGTGTATCTGGTTTTATGTGGGGATCCTTGGTCTACTTGGACTTGAGTTTTGTACAAGGAAATAGAAATGGATCAATTTGTATTCTTTTACATGCTAACTAGCAGTTGAGCCAGCATCAATTGTTGAAAATGTTGTCTTTTATCTACTGAATGTTTTTAGCTCCTTTGTCAAAGATCAAGTGACCATAGGTGTGTAGGTTCATTTCTGGGTCTTCAATGCTATTCCATTGATCCACCTGCCTGTCACTGTACCAATACCATGCAGTTTTTTTCACAGTTGATCTGTAGTACAGCTTAAGGTCAGGGATTGTGATTCCACCAGGGGTTCTTTTATTGTTGAGAATTGTTTTCGATATCCTAGGTTTTTTGTTATTCCAGATGAATTTGCAAATTGCTCTTCCCAACTCTGTGAAGAATTGAGTTGGAATTTTGATTGGGGTTGCATTGAATCTGTAGATTGCTTTCAGCAAGGTGGCTATTTTTACTATATTAATCCTGCCAATCCATGAGCATGGGAGATCTTTCCATCTTTTGAGATCTTCTTCGATTTTCTTCTTCAGAGACTTGAAGTTCTTGTCATACATATCTTTCACTTGATTAGTTAGAGTTACACTAAGGTATTTTATATTTATGAAATTCTTAGGGAAGTGGATGGATCTGGAGAACATCATCCTGAGTGAGGTAACCCAATCACAAAAGAACACACGTGATATGTACTCACTGATAAGTGGATATTAGCCCAGAAGCTGGAAATACTCAAAATACAATCTACAAACCACAAGAACCTCAAGAGGAAAGAAGACCAAAGTGTGGATACTTCCATCCTTCTTAGAAAGGGAAACAAAATACCCATGGAAGGAGTTACAGAGACAAAGTATGGAGCAGAAGGACAAGCCAGAGACTACTCCACCTGGGAATCCTTCCCATATTCGATCACCAAACCTAGACACTATTATGGATGCTAGCAAGTGCTGGCTTATAGGAGCCTGATATAGCTGTCTCCTGAGAGGCCTTGCCAGTGTCAGACTAATGCAAACACAATGGCTCATAGCCATCCATTGGACTGATCAGTTTCCCCAGTGAAGGAGCTAGCAAAAGGATCCAAGGAGCTGAAGAGTTTGCAGACCCTTAGGAGGAACAACAATATTAACTAACTAGTACCCTCAGAGCTCCCAAGGACTAAACCACCAACCAAAGAGTACACAGGGTACTCCTTCAGTCTCTGCTCCATACTTTGTCTCTGTAACTCCTTCCATGAGTGTTTTGTTTCCCCTTCTAAGAAGGATCAAAGTATCCACACTTTGATCATGCCTACAGCTGCATATGTAGCAGAGGATGGCTTAGTCTGTCATAGTGTAGAGGAATGCTAGACCCAGAAAGCAGGAAAGGGTGGGTTGGTGACCAGGAGGATGGCAACGGAATAGGTTTTTTTTTTGTTTTGTTTTGTTTTGTTTTGTTTTTTTTCGGAGGGGAAACCAGAAAAGGAGATATCATTTGTTATATAAATAAAGAAAATATCTAATTAAAACAAGAGAAAAGAAAAGAATCACATCCACAGTGCTACATGTCTCATAACATTACCTTAGTGAAGCATAATGATTTAGGGGTTTTTTTTTTTTCATTCTTTCGTATTTATATTATATCATAATACAATTTTGGGGAGGGATGAGACAGTCATAATACAAATTACACTAATGCACTTTTTCTCTTGATCTGACTGCATCCAAGAAAGAACTGACTCTTCCACACTGGCCAGAGCTTCAAATCCCACCCCCACAATCACACACTTCTTCCAACAACATACCTCCTAACAATACTGCTCTCTATGGGCCAGGCATATTCACACCACCACACAATGACATCTTCCTCTCCCTAGTTCCTCCTTTTCAGCTTTCCTCCACCCCTACCCCCCCTCCTACCTTTCTTGTCAGAAAAGGAGAGGACACCCATGATTTTCAATCACAGCTGCAGAGGATCTAAATCATGCATGCTTTCTGATTTTACGTTCAGCTTCCTTGAGCCCCTATGAACTTGGCTGGGGTGATTTAAATTTGTTGGTTTTCTTGTGGTGTCTTTGAGCATTTTTTATATAAACATAAATTATGTTTCACCCAAAGAATTTCCCCAAATCAACACACTGAAATTATCACATAGAATAACTTAGAAAAATTTATAGAAGTGTGAAATTTCTAAAAAGTTTTTAAGGTTTATTGGAGACAGGGAGATCAGAAATTCATAGACCTTCCTTTAAGTAAGGAAAAAAATGAACAGATAGACTCATTAATTAATTGATAGTGCCAAATATATGAATTATATGTATGTGTGGCATAAAATATCCTGGTGTTCATGGTAAAATTATAGCAGTATTTGTTAGATGTCAGTTGTCCTTTTGCTTATGTGGAAGCCAGCACAGTTAACCACTTAACTATTCATTTTAGAGCAGCAAAATAAAGCCAGGTGTCCCTGAACTCTTAAAATAAACTTAATTTCCAATGCTTCCTCTAAACAAACGAACGAACAGAAAACAAAAAAGTATATATACTGAAATGTACACTGTTGATGCTCATGAAAGATAAGATTTGGGAAGAGAACACTATGGTCTCCCTATATTTTCTCCTTTCTTTTATGTTGAATAAAAAATCTAAACTGATATTTTTTTTAAAAAGTGCTATTCCCTTTGCTTTTAAGGGACAATTACCTGGCTGTAAAAAAAAATAAGACTTACTAGACTGATTTCATTTTTATTATGTCTATTGTTGTTGGTCAAGATCTCTATCCTAACCATTCAAATGGACCAAACAGTTAAATACATGATATCCTTTGGTATTTTGAAAAAAGAGAGGAATCAAACATGCATGATTCAACAATTACTAGATAAACTTTGAAAGTCAGTTCTAGAAACATATATAATAAATAGAGATTTCCTCCGTACAGAATTACTTACCTGAAATTACTGGATTCTTCTAAATTTCCTGATTTCTAACTAAGGACTAGAATATAGTATCTAGAAAAGTTCTACTTAATTAATTTTAAAGTCTATGTATACATTTTATAAGAAACTAGATTTTCATTCAAGTCAATAAAATTGTTTTACTCGATTTTTCTTTTCTTTTTTTTTCAACCAGCCCCCTTCACTTGAGTTTTCAAGTCACTTGTTGTTGCTCTTATAGTCGTATTTGTTTATTTTCAGAACCACATACTTTCTGCTTTCATTGCACAGCTGCTTTTAAGTACATATTTAACCTATAGTTAACACTGTAATCTATTTTATGACCAATGATAATTTTGTCATTATGCTTCTTGTTGCAAAGCCAACTGTCCTAGCATATCCTCTGCTAAACTGAATAGAGATTGTAACAGGAAAGGCTTAGTTTCATGCAACTTAGCTTACGAATTTAGACTAAAATTATGGAAGAACCAAAAGATAAGGTTTGTGGGTATGATGGAACTCAGCAATGGCATGCCTGAGAGCAATGAGAAGCGTTTTAAGAGCTATGACAGAGAACAGAAGAAAATTGTTTATTGTGGGAAAGAGTACATAGTACCATAAGAGGAATAGTTGTAAAGATGGGTTTGGTTATTTCAAAGATAAATCACATTGATACAAAATAAGAGAAATCTTTTTCAAATTTTATAAGTATCATAATTATTGAGATTCTTTCTTCTGTAATGAAACTAGAAAAATATACTGTTACTCATGATAAAAAAAAATCCTGACCTTTTGTGTCAGGGAGAATTATTGACCTATATAGCTATAGTTGTCACAGATAAATTTACAAATGCCTAGGACTTACATTGCAAAGAACTGTTTAGAGTATGCAAATTTTGTTAAGCTATTGTTTGTTTGTATATGAATTATCAAAGACAATTTGTTATGCATGGGTAATATTGCTTCTCTATTTACAAAATTATGTAAATAATGTAATACACAGTTTAGAAACTGTTTCTGGTTATCTTAGTCTTTTCAATGTTTAATTTTGTTAATCATGAAAGGCAACATACATTAGGATGAATATACATAGAAAAAAATAAAACACTTAAAAGCATGGAATCCTCTTTGTGGTGGCTTGATCTTCCTGAGCATAGAACATACCTTGGTGTGTGGTTAATACGTAGAGTGCCATTCCACTGAAGAACACCAATTTCCCCTCTTTCAGTAGTAATTAATTTTCAAATATCTTCTTGGATCCAGGTGTGATTCTCTGGCCATATCCTCTGGCTGAGTAGGGATGAAGAGGGTCTTTGAGAAGCAAGGGTACAGGGAAGTGTAAGGTAAAAATATACCATATGAAACTCTCAAAAATGCACCTTCTAAATAAAAAAATATGAATAGAGTTGGTATGAAATTGGGTGCATGTGTACTGAAATGGTTTTAATTAATTAGATGTAAATGATAGGTCTAACTAACTTGTAGTATATGAAAAACATGATTTGCAAAGCATGTTTTAAGCAGTGCATTTATAAAAACATTGCACACGAAAGACAGAGAGATTGTTCACAGGTATGATCATTGTGTCGTTCTCTAGATGACCTGGATTCACTCCCACTATCTATAGGGAGGATCACAACTCTTTGTAACAACTGTGTTACACATTTAACCTCTTCTGGCCTCTGCTGGCACTGTATGCATATGGTACATAGATTCACCTTCAGGAAAAACACTCATAACATATAATCAAATTAATAAAATCTCAAAATTTGAGAGACCAGAAAAACATGGTTAATATTGAAAGCTACGATTTTCCTTTTTAATTGTATTTTTGTCTATTTATTTATTTATTTACACACCAAATTTTATTCCCTTCTCCCTCCCCCATCCACCCTCCTGTATCACATCCCATACCACCTCCCCATACCCTGTCTCCATGAGGAGGTCTCCATCCCCCAACCCCCACCAGACCTCTAAATTCCCTGGGGCCTCCAGTCTCTTGAGGGTTAAGGAGCATCTTCTAACAGAACCAAGACCTTACAATCTTCTGCTGTGTATGTGTTGGGGACTTCATATCAGCTGGTGTATGCTGCCTGGTTGGTGGTCTAGTGTCTGAGAGATCTCTAGGGTCCAGGTTAATTGAGACTGCTGGTCCTCCTATAGGGTTTGCTCTCCTTCTCTGCTTCTTCCAGCCTTTCCCTAATTCAACCACAGGAGTCAGCAGCTTCTGTCCATTGGTTGGATGCCATCTGTGACTTACTTTAACTAAAGTTATAACTACATAATTCTTTATTATTATAATCATATAGTCACATACAGCTAATTAATTTTTTGCCATCTATTATTTATTGAATATTTTCTTTATTTACATTTCAAATGTTATCCCCTTCCCCATCTTCCCCGGAACTCCCCCCATCCCATTCCCCATCCCCCTGCTTCTATGAGGGTTTTCCCTCACCCACCCACCCACTTTCACCTCCCCACCCTCAATTTTCCCTACACTTGGGTATCAAACCTTCACAGGACCAAGGGCCTTTCCTCCCATTGATGCCCAACAAGGCCATCTGGTACATATGCAGCTGAAGACATAGGTCCCTCAACATGTACATCCTTGGTTGGTGCTTTAGTCCCTGGGAGCTCTGGGGATCTGGTTGGTTGATATTGTTGTTCTTCCTAGGAGGTTATAAACCCTTTCAGTTCCTTCAGTTCTTTCTCCTCCATTGGGAACGCAGGGTTAAGGCCAATGGTGTGCATCTGCCTCTGTATTTGTCAGGCTCTGCCAGAGCCTCTCAGAAGACAGCCATACCAGGTTCCTGTCAACAAGCACTTCTTGGCATCCACAATAGTGTCTGAGTTTTGTGGCTGTATACAAGATGGATCTCCAGGTGGGGCAGTTTCCTTCAGTCTCTGCTCTACATTTTGTATCCTTTATTTGCTCCCATTAGTATTTTGTTCCTCTTTCTAAGAATTACTGATACATTCACACTTAGGCCTTTCTTTTTCTTGAGCTTCATGTGGTCTATGAATTATAACTTGAGTATTCTGAGCTTTTTGGCTAATATTCACTGATTAGTCAGTGTATACCATGTGTGTCCTTTTGTGACTGGGTTACTTCAGTCACTCAAGGTATTTTCTAGTTCCATCCATCTGCCTAAGGATTTTACAAATTCATTGTTTTAAATAGCCGTGTAAAACTCCATTGTGTAAATGTACCACATTTCCTTTATTCATTCCTCTGTTGAAGGATATCTGTTTGTTTGTTTTTTTCTGTTTTCTGGCTATTATAAATAAGGCTGCTATGAACCTACTGGAGCATATGTCCTTGTTATATATTGGAACATCTTTTGGGTATATGCCCAGGAGTGAGATAGCTGAGTCCTAAGGTAATACTATGTCCACTTTTCTGAGGAACCACCAGACTGATTTGCAGAGTGCTGGTACCAGCTTGCCATCCCACCAACAATGGAGGAGTGTTATACTTTTTACATAACCTTGCCAGCATTTGCTATAGCCAAAGTTTTTGATCTTTCCCATTCTGTCTGGTGTGAGGTGGAAACTTGGGTTGTTTTGATTTGCATTTCCCTGATGACTAAGGATGTTGAACATTTTATTCGGAGCTTCTCAGTCGAGAATTCTTTGTTTAGATTTCAACCCCATTTGTAAATAGGGTTATTTGATTCTCTGAAATCTAACTTCTTGAATTATTTGTATATATTGGATATTAGCCCTCTATTAGATGTGGAATTGATAAAGATCTTTTCCAAATCTGTTGGTTGCTGTTTTTTTTCCTAATGATGATATCCTTTACCTTACAGAAGCTTTGTAATTTTTTGTGGTCCTATTTGTCTATTTTTTATCTTAGAGCATAAGCCAATGGTGTTCTGTTCATAAAAATTTCCTGTGTCTGTGTTCAAGACTCTTCCACACTTTCTTTTCTACTAGTTTCATTATATCCTATTTTATGTGGTGGTCCTTGAACCACTTGGACTTTAGCTTTGTATAAGGAGATAAGAATGAAACAATTTGCATGCTTCTACATGCTGACTTCTAGTTGAACGAGCACTATTTGTTGAAAATGCTGTGTTTTTTCCACTGGATGGTTTTAGCTCCTTTGACAAATATCAATTGACCATAGGTGTATGTATTCATTGATTTTCCTGACTGTCTTTGTACCAATATCATACAGTTTTTATCTCTATTGCTTTGTAATATAGCTTGAGGTCAGGGATGGTGATTCCCCCAGAAGTAGATCTTCCATCTTCAGAGATCCTCTTTGATTTCTTTCTTCAGAGACTTGAAGTTCTTGTCATATAGATCATTCATTTGCTTGGTTAGAGTCACACCAACATACTTTTATTATTTGTGAGTATTGTGAAGTGTGTCATTTCCTTAATTTCTTTCACATCCCATTTATCCTTTGAGTAGAGGAAGGGTACTGACTTGTTTGAGTTAATTTTATAGCCAGCCACTTTGCTGAAGTTGTTTATCAGGTTTAGGAGTTCTCTGGTGGAATTTTTGGGGTCACTTAAGTATACAATCATATAGTGATACTTTGACTTCTTTTCCAAATTTTATCCCTTTGATCTCCTTTTTTACTCTAATTACTCTAGTTAGAACCTCAAATACTATATCAAATAGAAAGAGAGAGAATGGGAAGCCATATCTAGCCCCTGATTTTGGTGAAATTGCCTCAAGTTTCTCTGAATTTAGTTTGATTTTTGGCTACTGGTTTGTTGTATATTGCTTTCACTACGTTTAGGTATAGGCCCTTATATGCATGATATTTCCAAGACTTTTAACATGAAGGGATGTTGAATTTTATCAAATGCTTTTTCGGCATCTAAAGAAATGACCATGTGGTTTTATTTCTTTGATTTTGATTATGCAGTCAATTACATTGGTGGATTTCCATTTATTGAACCATCCCTGCATCCCTGAGATGAAGTCTACTTGATCATGGTGAATGATCATTTTGATGTGTTCTTGGATTCGGTTTGCTAGAATTTTATTGCTTATTTTTGCATTGATATTCATAAGGGAAAGTGGTCTCAAGTTCTCTTTGTTGGTTTTTTTGTGTGATTTTGTTATCAGTGTAACTGTGGTTTCATAGAACAAACTAGGTAGTGTTCCTTCTGTTACTATTTTGTGGAATAGTTTGAAGAGTATTGGTACTAAGTCTTCTTTGTAGGTCTGCACTAAACCCATCTGGTCCTGGGCTTTTTTAGGTTGAGAGACTTTTATTGGACACAATGAAAGCAGTACTAAGAGGAAAACTCATAGCTCTAAGTACCTCCAAAAAGAAACTGGAGAACATACACTAACAGCTTGACAACACTCCTGAAGCTTTAGAACAAAAAGAAGCCAATACACTCAAGGGGAGTAGACAGCAGGAAATATTCAAATTCAGGCCTGAAATCAACCAAGTAGAAACAGAAAGAATGAGGCAAAGAATCAGTCAAACCAAGAGCTGGTTCTCTGAGAAAATCGTATTTTTATATATGAGCAGTATTTAAAATTTAGAATACTTATTCAAACTAACTTTAAACAATATTTAAATTATATATAATTATTATTAATATAAATATATATATATAACTAGTACATTAAAGTAATGAGATTTTGATGTCAAATCAAATTCTATATATGTGACAATTTGTTCTTGAATTAATTGATGACTCTGAAGATGGGAGAAACAATACAGAAAAAAATCTCAAATAAAAATACCAACGATGTGGCAAGTTGTTTCCATGCTATTGCATGAATTTGTTTATGAAGCTTGCTATTTTACTACAGTTATCATCAGCACTTAACTTAAACTGACTAAAGTGCCTACATTACTGGATAAAAAAAAATTAGATTTGAGGCTCTCCGCTACACCAGAGACAGCCACAATTTCTCATGCAGTACCAGCCTTGTTTCTGTAGATATGATGGAGAAGGTCAGTGTGAATAGATTTAGCCATATTGCTTGCCTGGATATAAGGACTGCTTTCTGCTCTGCGTCTGGCAAACTGGACATTATTGCCATGGATGATCCTTTCACTGACCTTAAGTACATGGTCTACATGGTCCAGCACAACTCCACCATGGCAAGTTCAATGGCACAATCAAGACTGAGAATTAGAAACTTGTCATCAATGGGAAGCCTATCACTATCCTCCAGGAGCAAGATTCCACCAACATCAAATTGGGTGATGCCAGTGCTGAATATGTCTTGGAATCTACTGGTGTTTCACCACCATGAAGAAGGCTGGGCCCACTTGAAGGATGAGACCAAAAAGGACATGTTCACTGTCCCTTCTGCCAATGCCCCCATGTTTGTGATGGTTGTGAACAATAAGAAATATGACAACTCATTCAAGATTGTTAGCAGTACATCCTTCATCAACAACTGCTTAGCCCCCCTGACCAAGGTCATCCATGACAACTTGGAATCAGGGAAGGGCTCATGACACAGTCTATGCCATAACTGCCACTCAGAAGACTATGAATGGCTCTTCTGGAAAGCTGTGACATGATGGCTATGAGGCTGCCCAGAACATAATCCCTGCATCCATTGGTGCTGCCAAGGCTGTGAGCAAGGTCATCCCAGAGCTGAATGGGAAGTTCACTGGCATTGTCTTTCATGGTCCTACCTCCAATATATCCATCTTGGATCTGATAAGCTGCCTGGAGAAACCTGGCAAGTATGATGACATCAAGAAGGTGGTGAAGCAGACATCTGAGGGCCCACTGAAAGTCATCCTGGCCTACACTGAGGACCAGGTTGTCTCCTAATGCTTCAGTAACTCCCACTTGGTCACCTTTGATGCTTTGGGCTGGCATTGCTCTAAATGACAACTTCGTTAAACTCATTTCCAGGTATAGTAATGAATATAGATACAGCAACAGGGTGGTAGACTTCATATCTTGCATGGCCCCCAAAGAAAAAGAAGCCCTGGACTATGCACACCAGCAAACACATGAGAAAAAGAGAGAGGTACTTGGCTGATGAGGGGTCCCTGTCCCAACTCACCCCCACCACTGAGCATCTCCCTCACAGTTTCCATCCCAGACCCCCATAATAACCAGAGTGGCCCAAGGTGCCCTAATAACTTGAATATCATCAATAAAGTTTACTGCAACAAAAAATTTTAATTGAATAGTTTCAGCTTTAATTAATGCCAAATGTTCAAATTTCAACAATTTAATTTATAATGAGGAAGAACAAAAGATCACTGTTTTTATAATTTAATGAGTTGGTTGAACTAGCATTTTATGCTGCTAAAAAACTTCCCTGATTTGAGTTCCAGAATCCAATAACATCATATTATTCACTTACATATCCTTTAAAGATATGATAATAGAACTGATTGTTGAAAACTAGGTCATTTTAGGAAAATCTAACAGTGAATAAAATAAGTGCTTAAAAAATGCTTAATAGTGAATATTGTTTTTTTTTAATTTCTATCTGAATGCTCTGTTCCAGAAAATAATATCAAGAGAAAAAGTAAAGTTGAATCTACTTGAACCCGAATTGTAACTGTAAAAAATGTTTACTTGCATAGTACTGCTTGATATCTTTAAGTGACATTTCTGCTTCTATTCATACTTGACATTTTTGTGACATTCAGAAACAAGATGGATCCTCCAATTGAAGAATTTAATTTCATATTCTTTGAAGGCAACAGTGATATTGATTTGTCCAGACACTAGTAACATTCAATTCCACTCACTAACATTCACTCTGACAAATTACAATCCAGATGCAGTGTCTTTCATTTGATAAACATCCACATGTGCACATTCATAACCACTGTTGTTACAGATATCACACAGTACTTTATCTAATCCACATATTTTTGGGAGCAATGTCATAGGGCAGAACTGATTGATGAAATGCAAATGATGGCCCTATGGGTGTTTCTGTCATAGTTAAAGAACTTTGAAAATCTATAACAAGTAACCATGGAGACTGTCATCTCCACAGAAACAATGCTCTCAAATTAGATGAGGTCGAGTAGACTATTGCTATTTCCTTTCTGTTTTGTCTTACTTGGTCACAGACAGAAAATAAGACAAATTATGTTCTAACAATTACAGATAATTCCAGTTGAAGAGCAACACACTCTATTGTTCTAAATAATATAATTTCAGTTTAAATTATCATGAAAATGTCAAATACAATTAACATTTTTGAACAGAATGTTTAATAATATGCTGGTTCAAATTTTTCATTATGTTCATTATCATAAGACTTTATATATAACTGCAAAGTCAAATTCATATAAAATGTAAAGATGTTGATGAAATTTTCATAAATCAATACTTACAGTGCTTTTATTAAAGATTTTCATAAATTTTCTTCAGGAGTCTGTTGGTCATAATGAATGATTTAAGAGCTTCACCAGTTTTACTTTGGACTACAAAGTTAATAATGATTTTAATGACAAAAACTATAACTCAGTTAAAAATGTTCTCCTAAAAATATGCCGAAGATCCTTGCTTAAAATACTAACACAAGTTACCAAACTACAATAAACCAGAAAATAGATTAAACACCATTAATTCAAGTAGCAACATATAGTATTTAAATATGCCTGATCTGTGCAAGCTTAAATCTCAAAACCATATGCTTTATTAACAACAGATGTGACATATTACAACTCTTCTTTAATTAGCTGCAAAAAATTAGATGAATTCTCCTTTCAAAGGACCATAACCATTATCATCCAGATGAACTGGTGCCCAAGGTCTCTTGTATTTTGAAAATAGCTGTTTTGAAATGCTGACAACCCCAATTATTGTAGAGATCTTCATTCAAAACAGTGTCATTTCATTTTATTCATTAAACTTCAGGTGCTCTGGTTAATTTTGCTTGGATTACTTACATTACAACAATTTCAACTATATTATGGCAACTTTTTTTACAGTTCAAATAGTCAGTGTTAACATATAATATGTGAAGGAAGGTAGAATTGAACAGGGAAAACATTTGAATACCATAACTATAGCTTTAGAGGATATATGTATGCCTGCTATTTGCAGTGTAATGCAAGATGAAAAATTACTTTTTTTTCTCTTCTATTATGCTATAACATGACTAAAAGCAAATACAAAGGAAAGGGATCATGTTCACTAAAGTATTCAAAATTATAGAATCTTCGTGGATAAAAAGACATAGTGGCCAAAGCAAGAAGATTCTGATCACATTTTATACGCATATTGAAAGCAGAGAAGCAAGGGAGTATGTACAACAATCTGCCCAAAACCAAAATCTGTCCCCAACTGAGATAGACCTCTTGAAGTTAACCTTCACAAAGAGCCCTACACCAACTAGAGACCAAGTGTGTAACTTCATGGGCCTCAAGTCTCCATAATCACCAATATCAGAATGAAGAAGGTGTTACTGCTATATTTTGTTTTGGAATAAGGCAAAAAATTATAACAATCTGATCTAAGATCCCATATGTATATTAAATGAACATAATCTTTCTAATTATGCAACTATATAAAAAATAAAAAATCAATATATAAAGAATAATAAATATGCTTTCATAATGTAAAATACAAATGCTATTTGTTTCTGCTGATGAATGCTATTTATTGCTAAGAGCCTCAATGAATTCTCCATTATGTTTTTCTACTATATATCACATCTTAATGATACTGTCCTCCTCAATTTAATCAATTAGTAAATTCTGATTTAAAAAAATGTACAGCAAAAGGAAATCCAAAATAAGCATATTCAAAAAATGTTGCTGGTCTATCTGATGAGACTGCATGAAGAATAAATGTGAACTGATCTATATTTAACATACTGAATCTCCGTTTCAACAACACTGTTTAAGTAGCTAACAACTGATACTGGTAAAAATTTCTTACACACATGGATAGGTAGGAGTATCTGGCAACAAGAAATATAGAGAAATAAAGATGGTTTGGCTTTGGACCTGGAAGACTTGGTTTTTAGTCAAGGGTCAAAGATGTTTTTATCCATTTTGTTACAATATATTATAATTAAAACCCTAAATATAGGTATAAATAAAATACTAGTTATAGCTATAATTAAAACATATGCTATTATATATATATAGTATTACTCTATATATCTAGTGAATATATAAATATAATATATAATTAAAGTAATAAATTTAAATGTATTTACTATATGTGTGAATGTCTGTGCACATGTGTAAAGAAGTCAATAAATCCAAAACATTATTTTTGTCATTTTGTTTATAAGATAGGGCTTATTTAAAATTTGGCTGTGTTAGTAGAGTATGTTTTACTAAATTTATTGGAAAGGAATATGACTCATTGGCTCCTTTTGAAAAAAATAATTCAAACAGTGCTTTATGTAATATATATATGTATATATGTATTATATACATATATATTATTACTTAGTTGAATAAAAAAATTAAAATATTATACCACTGTTTGAATTATGGTTTTCAAAAGGAGGAAAGATCTCTTTGCAGTATATTTAATAAAACATACTCATAGAGATACCTAGCAAGTCAGAGTAAAAGATACACAATGGTCAGGAATCTACCATAATTAACAATCTAAGCCAGATTTTATACAAAATTTGGTAAATGTATAAACAACAAAATGTTTTGGTTTTGATTGTTTGCTTCTATTTATTTTTTCTTTGATATTCAGCCAGGGATTAGGACATTCTAGGCTCTAATAAAGACATTTCACCTTGATCTAATATCTTAGACATTTTACATTTCTCTTTAAAAAAAATAGACATCTTACAATACTGAGATCAAGATAAATTGTCTTCCATAGCAATAGACAACCAATTATTTTCCAATACCAACTGATCAATCTTGAATCCATACAATAAGTAACAGTACAAAGACTAAGCAAAGTAGATTTAGAAATATATATATGTGCACATACACAAATACATAGGTCTGCAAATACTTATTTCTATGTAACAATAGTTAATGGGGAAAAATGAGTCCATGAATTTGGAAGAGAATAAGAAGAGATGTATGGATGGATTTAGAGTAAGAACAGAGAGGGTCGGTAATGAAGTTATTGTATTACAGTCTCAAAAATATTCAAAAATATAAAGGAAGAATATCATGGGACAAAGGACATAATAAAACTAGTAAAGGTCTAAAGTATGAGAAGTCAGAAACTTTTAAGGGGATCTGTTGGGTCTGAGTGAGCAATGATAGTGAGTTCTGGCATACAAAAAGAGTGATATGAAATATATAATCATGTCTATGCTGCATGGAAGCATGCCAGGTTGACCTCTAAAGAGCAAGTGAATGACTGGCAAGGCAAAATGGTTCCATAGAATGTTACGCAGATAGCATATTTTGGCCAGCAAAATCTGCAGTATTTCAGCACTTCTTTCATATAAAAAGTCAGTTTTCAGACATGCTGAAAGCACTCTAAAATTCATTGTCCTTTGGCAAAAGACCAGACAGTGCATTTAAATTTGGCTGTGTTATAAAAGTCATGTAAACAATGAGTACTGTTAAATGAAAGTGGTTCCACAGTAAATTAACTTAACTAATCTTAGAGTAAATTAGAACATAAATTTAAATATATTTTAAATAAAATCTTATAATGAATTTTTAGGAAGTCTACACCTGCTAGTTATTCAGGTAGGAGAGATTATTCCTCCCTCTGTTTTGACAGTATAGCACCCAAGTCTTTCTTTGTTTTGTTTTGTTTTGTTGGGTTTTTTATTAGATATTTTCTTTGTTTACATGCCATATGATTTCTCCTTTCCCAGTTTCCCCTCAAAAAACAAAACAAAACAAAAACAAAAACAAAACAAAAAAAACCCAAAAAACAAGAAAAACCTCTGTTGCCTCCCACTTCCCCATGCTTGCCACCCCACCTTCTCCCAGTTATTGGCCCTGGTATTCCCCGATACTGGGGCACAGAACTTTCACAGGGCCAAGGGCCTCTCCTCCCATTGATGATCGACTTTGCAATCCTCTACTATACACATGCTGCCAGAACAATCAGTCCCACCATGTATAGTCCTTGGTTGGTGTTTGAGTACCTGGGAGCTCTGAGGGTACTAGTTAGTTCATATTGTTGTTGGTCCTAAGGGGCTGCAAATCCTTCACCTCCTTTAGTCCTTTCTCTAACTCCTTCATTGGGGACCCTGTACTCAATTCAATGGATGGCTGTGAGCCTCTACTTTTGTATTTGTCAGGTACTGTCAGAGCCTGTCAGGAGATAGCTATATCAGGCTGGCATGTCCTTCCTTCAGTCTCTGCTCCATAGTTAGTCTCTGCAACTCCTTCCATGGGTATTTTGTTCCCCCTTTTAAGAAAGAATGAAATGTCCACATTTTGGTCTTCCTTCTTCTTGAGTTTCTTGTGGGTGTGGGTTGTTCTTCCTGTATTCCGAAAGTCTGGGTTAATAACCACTTATTAGAGAGTGCATACCGTGTGTGTTCTTTTGTGATTGGGTTTCCTCACTCAGGATGATATTCTCCAGATCCATTCATTTCCCTAAAAATTTCATAAATTCATATTTTTTAATAGCTGAGTAGTACACCATTGTGTAGATGTACCACACTTTCTGTATCCATTCCTCTGTTGAGGGGCATCTGGGTTGTTTCCAGTTTCTTGCTATTATAAATAAGGCTGCTATGAACATGTTGGAGCATGTGTCCTTATTACATCTTGGAGCATCTTCTGGGTATATGCCCAGGAGTGGTATAGCTGAGTCCTCTGGTAGAACTATGTCCAATTTCCAGAAGAACTGCCAAACTGATTTCCAGAGTGGTTGTACCAGCTTGTAATCCCACCAGCAATGAAGAAGTGTTCCTCTTTCTCCACAACCTCTCCAGCATCTGTTGTCACCTGAGTTTTTTTTATCTTAGCCAATCTGATTGATGTGAGGAGGAATCTTAAGGTTGTTTTGATTTGCATTCCCCTAATGACTAAAGATGTTGAACATTTCTTTAGGTGCTTCTCAGCCATTGGGTATTCCTCATTTGAGAATTCTTTGTTTAGCTCTGTGCCCCATTTTTAATAGGGTTATTTGGTTCTCTAGAGTCTAACTTCTTGAGTTCTTTGTATACATTGGATATTAGCCCACTAACAGATATAGGATTGGTAAAGATCTTTCCCAATTTGTTGGTTGCCACTTCTGTAAGGCAAAAGACACTGTCAATAGCACAAAATGGCAAACAGCACCCAAGTCTTAATCCCAGCTTTGTAGCAGACCACACCCTGTCTCCCAGTCTCAGGGGTCTGTAAAGATCCTGGTAGCAAAATTAGCTTTTTTTTCCTCCTGTGGAGAATCTCATATCCCTCTTCTAGTCAATCCCGATTACTTATTATTAGCTCCCAATAAAAAGAAACACTTTTTACCCAGAACCATCAATGGTTACACCAGCAAAAGCCAAAGAAGCGTGTCATAGCAGGCAAACCACAAACATTGCATTCTCCTAAGAAACAGAGAAAGCAAAAGAAACCAAGAAGCGAACACCTACAGTAAGTGCAAGGCCATATCATATATAAGCACCTAGAAGGACAAACACCAAATAGGTAGACAGTAGCATAAAAGCAAAATCAATACAGCCATGAAAGTGCAGTTCTGCTAGATCACAACACTCGTATCTTGGAGTCCCTGAGGAATGCACTATACTTGCAATATAAGTAAAATATATCAAAACAGACTTTATGAGTATGTCCAAAGTCCTCAAAGTGGATGTGAATAAATCTGCTAATGATATCAAGAAAAGAAAGAAAGAAAACTATTCAAGATATGAAAGGGAAAATAAAATCAATAAAGAAGAAATAAAAAAGTCAAACTGGAAATGAAAAATTTAGTCATCCAAGAGGAGTAGACTGCAGGAAAAAAAATCAAACTCAGTGATGAAATCAATCACTTAGAAGCAAAGAGAACAATATAAAGGATGAACAAAACCTAGAGCTGGTCCTTTAACAAAATCAATCACTTGATAAACCATTAGCCAAACTAATTAAAAGGCAGAGAGATAGTGTCTTAATTTAAAAAAAAAAAATCATCTTATTATAATAGCCAGAAACTGGAAACGACCCAGATGTCCCTCAACAGAGGAATGGATACAAAAAAATGAGGTACATCTACACAATGGAGTACTACTAAGCTATTAAAAACAATGAATTTATGAAATTCTTAGGGAAATGGATGGATCTGGAGAGTATCATCCTGAATGAGGTAACCCAGTCATAAAAGAACACACATGGTATTCATTCTCTGGTAAGTGTTATTAGCCCAGAAGTTTGGAATACAGGAAAAACAACCCACAAACCACAAGAAACTTAAGAAGAAGGAAGACTAAAAGGTGGACATTTCATTCCTTCTTAAAAAGGGGAACCAAATACCCACAGAAGGAGTGGCAGAGATTAACTATGGAGCAGAGACTGAAGGAAGGACAAGCATATAGCTATCTCCTGAGAGGCTCTGACAATTCCTGACTAATACAGATGTAGAGGCTCACAACCATTCATTGAACTGAGTACACGGTCCCCATTGAAGGAGTTAGAGAAAGGTTCTATGGAGGTGAAGGGTTTGCAGCCCCTTAGGACGAACAACAATTACTAATTAGTACCCTCAGAGCTCCCAGGGACCCAACCACCAATCAAGGACTATACATCATTGTGGAGCGCCATTGCTGTGCCTTAAAGATCACACTGGCCAGCTGGAGCCTTTGGAATAAACTGTTGCTATTTGGACCTGGGGGCGTGTCCACCAGTGGCCTGATTCTACGTCAATGCCTAGTAGCCTATGACTGTGTGAAATGTGGTATGGGCTCATGGGCAGTCCTACGAAAGGTATATAGTCAGACTCCTGGTGGGGCTCAGGGCCACTCTGCTGTAACCGTTAAGCAAGACATTCCTGAGTAAACTGTTGCTGGAAGGAAGTGGTGTGCTGGTCCTTCATTCCTGTTGGTCAGGGTGTCGGCCCCTAGCACATGGTGGGACTGAATGTGTATAGTAGAGGATTGCAAATTCGATCATCTATAGGAGGAAATGACCTCGGCCTTGTGAAGATTTTGTGCCCCAGTGTAGGGGAATGCCAGGGCTAATAAGTGGGAGAGGGTGGGGTGGCAGGCATGGGGAAGGGGGAGGCAAAAGGGGTTTGTTCTTGTTGTTTTTGTTTGTTTGTTTGTTTGTTTGTTTTTTGGAGGGGAACCTGGGAAAGGAGAAATTTACATGTAAATTAAAAAAAAAAAAGAAAGGAAGGAACAGGAGGGGGAAGAAGCTGCAATCTGTATGTAAAGAAATACATTTATTATTAAATAATTAATAATAAAATAGGAATAATTTAAAAAATCAGAAATGAGAAGGGAGACATAACAACAGAAACTGATGAAATTAAGAAAAAATATATATATTAGGCCTTACTTTAAATGTCTACACTCCATAAAAACTAAAAATCTGAATGAAATGGATGATTTTATTGGTAGATTCCATTTACCAAAGCAAAATTAAGCTCAGGCAAAGAGTCCAAATAGTCCTATAAACCCTAAGGAAATAGAAGCAGTCATTAAAAGTCTCCCAACCAAAAGAAGCCCAAAAACAGATGCTTTTAAGGCAGAGGAAGAATTCTACAGGACTTTTTCGAGACAAGGTTTCTCTGTATAGCCCTGGCTGTCCTGGAACTCACTCTGTAGACCAGGCTGGCCTTGAACTCAGAAATCTGCCTGCCTCTGCCTCCTGAGTGCTGGGAATAAAGGCGTGTGACACCACCGCCTAGCTTTCTACAAGACTTTTAATGAAGAACTAACCAAACTATTCAAACTATTCCACAACATAGAAAAAGAACAAATATTGGCAAACTCATTCTATGAGGTCACAGTCACCCTGATACCTAAACTATACAAAGACTCAAAAAGGAAAGAGAATTTCAGACTAATTTCCTTTATAAACATCGATGCAAAAATACTCAATAAAATACTCATGAAGCAAATGCAAAAGCACATCAAAAACTTTAGCATAACCAAGTAGGCTTCAAGTCAGGGATGCAGAAGTGGTTCAATATATAGAAATCCATCAACATAATCCACCATACAAACAAACTAAGAGACAAAAAAGATTATCATCCCATTAGATGCCGAAAAAATCTTTGACAAAATCCAACACCCGTTCACATTAAAAGACTTGGAAAGATCAGGAATACAGGGCACACACACACACATGAACACAGGTAAGAGACCTTAAGTCAATAGCCAACGTCAAATAAAGTCAAACGAAAGTTAAAGCAATTTAACTAAAATCAGATAAAAGGCAAAGCTGTCTACTTTTTCTGTATCACACAAACATAGTACTTAAAGTTACAGCTAGAGCAATAAGACAACTAAAGAAGATCAAGGACAAAGTTTGCAAAGAAGTATCATTGTTTGCTGATGACAGTATACATAAGTGACCAAAAAACAAACAAACAAGCAAGCAAAAAAAAAAAAACCCTCTACCAAAGAACTTCTACAGCTGATAACACTTTCAGCTAAGTGGTTGGATACAAACTTAACCACAAAAAACAAAAACAAAGCAAAGCAAACAAACAAACAAAACAAAACAATAAAAAGAGTACCCTTCCCTTATAAGAAATGATAAACTGGCTGAGAAAGAAATCAGGAAAACAATGTCCTTCACAATAGACCCCAAAATATAAAATATCTTGGTGTAATGCTAACTAAGCAATTGAAAGTCATGTGTAACAGGAACTCAGTTCTCTGAAGAAACAAATTGAAGATTTCAATACACAGAAAGATCTCCCATGCTCATTATCAGTAAGATTAACATGGCTTTAAATGGTCATTTTACCCAAAGCAATCTACAGATTCTATGCAATTCCCTTCGAGATTGTAACACAATTCTTTACAGACCTTTAAAGGACAAGATTCAAGTTCATAGGAAAGAACAAAAAAAAACCAAACAAACAAAAACTATAGCTAAAATATTGCTGTAATATGAAAGGACTTCTAGAGGTATTACCAACACTGATGTTAAGCTGTACTACAGAGCAATAGTAATAAAAACTGCATGGTATTAGTATAGAAACAGACAGGTTGATCAATGTAATTGAATTGAAGACCACACACTGTAGACAAAGGTGTCCTATAGACAAAAATTTTTTTTGTCTATAGGTGTCCTATAGACAAAAATATTTTTGACAAGGCATACAAAACCATACAATGGAAAAGCATCTTTAACAAATGTTGCTGGCCTACCTAAATTTCTGTATGTAGAAAAATGTAAATAGATTCATATTTATCATCCTGCACAAAACTCAATTCAAGTGGATCAAAAGCCTCAACGAAAAAGTGGATATCAAATGAGTGAGAAGGAGGACATCCCACAGTCAACACGCTGACCCATAATTGTTCCTGTTGAAAGAATTACAGGGATGGAAATGGAGAGGAGCCTGAGGAAAAGAAGGTTCATGACAGGCTCAAAGTGGGATCCAGCTCAAGGGGAGGTTCCAAGGCATAATACTATTACTGAGGTTATGGGGAAAAAAAGGGACCTAGCATGACCACACTCTGGAAGACCCAACAAGCAGCTCAAAGACTTAGATGGCAATATTTGGACCCAACCAATGGACAGAAGCAGCTGATCCCTATTGTTGAATTAGGGAAACCTAAAGGAAGCTAAGGAGGAGGGCAATCCTGTAGGAGGACCAGCAGTCACAATTAATCTGGATGCCTGAGATCTCTCAAACACTCGACCACCAAACAGACAGCATGTACCATCTGATATGAGGTCCCCAATATACATACAGTAGAGGACTGCTGGATCTATGTTCATTCAGAGATGATGCACCTAACCTGCAAGAGACAAGAGGCCTCCGGGAATATAGAAATTGGGTGGGGTTGGGGGTGGGAGTGTAGGGTGGGGCCATCCTCATGGAGACAGGGGTGGGGACATCCTTGTAGAGACAGGGCGATAGGGAGGAGATATGAGATGTTGAACAGTTGGAGGATGGAGGGGGGGTAATAAAATATGGAGTGTAAAAAAATTAATAAATTTTTAAAAAGTGGCTATACTAACTCTAATAGAATAAAAAGCGGGAAGTACCCTTGAACAAATACAAAAGACAAAGACAGTTTCCTGAACAGAACACCAATGGCTCAGGAACTAAAGTCAAAAATTAATAAATGAACCTGAAAAGCTTCTGTAAGGCAAAGAACACTGTCAGTGGGACAAAATGGCAGCCCAAAGACTGGGAAAATATATCCACCAACCCTACATCCAAAAAGTGGTCTAATATACAAAATATATAAATAAGTCAAGAAGTTAGACACCAAGAAAACAAATAACTCAAATAAAAATGGAGTACAAAACTAAACAGAATTCTCAACAGAGAAATCTCTAACGGCTGAGAAGCACTTAAAAGTATGTGCATTGGCCTTAGTAGTCAGGGAAATTAAAGTCAACCTGACCTTGAGATTACACCTTATAACCATCAGTATGGTTATAATAAAAAATATTCAAGGACAGCACATTCCATTGAGCATGTGGAGCAAGGGGAACATTCCTCCATTGCTGGCGGGAGTGCAAACTTGCTCAACCACTCTGGAAATCAATCTCAGGATATTGGAAAGAGTACTTGAAGATCAGCTGTGCCAAACATTGTAAAGAGCTTGATGTGTCTTATGGAAGAGATGGGGGAAGGATTGAGGTCCCTGGATGGGATAGGAACTCCATAGAAAAACAAATACCATCCACTAACCTGGACCCTTGAGGCCTCTCAGAGGCTGAACCACGAATGAAAGAAGATACAAGGGCTGGATCTAGGTCTCTACACATATATAGCAGATGTGCAGCTTGGGCTTCATGTAGGTCTCCCAACACCTGGAACAGGTGCTGTCTATAAAGTTGTTGTCTGACTTTGAATTCCATTCCCCTAATTGGGCTACCTTGTCTGGCTTCAGTTTGAGAGGATATGCCTAGCCCTGCAAAGAGTTGATGTGCCAGGGTGGAGGGAATAACTGTGGGGTGGGGGAGGGCAGATCCAACATCTCAGAGGAAAAGGGGAAGAGTGTAGAGGGAGGTGTTGTGTAGGTGGGACTGGATGGAGGAGGTTCAAGAATCAGGATGTAAAGTGAATAAAAAAATAAATTCAAGGAAAAAGAAAAAAAATAAAATTTTAGAAAGAACCATGTGGGAAATGATACAAAAAAGAATGTGGAGATATATGAGAGAATCTCAGATACTGAAGACAAGATATTAAAATGGATATCTGCCAATGAAAATGTTAAAAATGCAAAACAAAACAAAATCAAAACTAAAACTAAAACAATCATGGAAGATAACATCCATAAAATCTTGTAAAGTATGGAAAAAAATCTAACGATAATAGGAATAGAGGATGGAGAAGAAAGCCAGTTTGAAGACAAAGAATGTATTTTCAACAATATCAATAAGAAAATTTCTAACCTAAAGAAAGAGAAACATATCAACAGACAGAATGTACAGCATATAGAATATAAAATTGACTGGAAAAGAAAAAAATTCTCAATGTCATATAAACATCAAGACACTAAAGTTAAGTAACAAAGAAATTATTTTAAAAGCTGCAAACATGAGTATATACATATAATTAGAATCTTCACCCCTCATTATGAAAATTTCTTTTTACAACAGATGCAGACCTCTACAGAAAAAAAAAAAAAACAATTCTTCAAAAATCAGAGTTTAGGATTCTACTCCCAATAGATACAGCTACTTTTATTATTTAAAGAATTTCATGTATAAATTTCAAACTCAACCCTTCAGTTAATTACATAGTAACATGATCAACATCTACTATTGCATTGCCAGCTTATGTATTAGAATCTATTTTACCTTGAGCAAGACATATAGGTCTTATAAAAAAATGTATGTGAAGATTGTGTCTCTGATTCCTATAATGTGATTACACAGAACTGTTTGTATTTAGAATGATTTTAATTTTAAACAAATTGCTGTTTGGTATTTTAATTCTTTATCAAAGAAGACAAAAGATTGAATATGTCTCCTTATTTACACAAAATAAGCCTTGTTTTTTCTGAAGGTAATATTGACTACTCTAAATTTTACTTAATATACTTAAATAAATATACAGAACCATTGTACTTCAATGGTGTGCATTATGTATATTTAACAATGAGGCAATTTTCTTATTTAAATAACCACTCCAAATTACATTCCGAATGTTGTTATACTTACTCTGGAATAACATTTTTTTTTGCATATAGACAGAAACATAAACCATAAAAATGATATTTCTAGATGGGTGATAACTTGACGCTTTGATGTGAGACTTCTTCATAGAGACTATATAAAAATGTCATAGAATAAAAGAATATCTATATTCTTGCTTACTCATTTACTCAGACCGTGAAGGTCCAATGATCCAGCTCTACGAAGCATGGACTCACCCAGCCATTCAAGCATGATGTAGGTCTAATTTCACAAAGACTGTAAAACCAGTCCCTGGTACTGCTTAATAATATCTATAATTCCAAAATGAGATTATCTGTAATAACTTGGTTCCTGACTTAACAAATTCACTTGCAGAGATAGACCTTAAAATATATAAATATTTATAGAAAATTCATATAATGTTTATAGTACAAAAAAACGATACTGGGATATCCCAGATATAAAAATATCAGAGAAGGAAATGTGCATGAATCCACATATTCCATAACAGTTTTAAATGCTATTCTAGAAACTATATTCTGTTGGATACTGTATTTCATAATAAAATTACTTATTTGCATTATTTTCCTATGAGTAATTTTTGTGAGCAAGAAAATTAGCTTTTCTCTATTCAAAGAATTAGCCATAGATCATTTTTTCACACTATTTTGGCTTGAGAACCTGTTAGTTTTTTATATAACAAAGAAAAGAAAGAAATTAACTTTCTTAAGTATGATAAGAGACTGAGGAGAACAATAATATATTATGTAATTCAAAACAGCTAGCCAGAGAGTTCTTAGAATGCTCCAAATACAAATTCAGGATAAGCATTCGTGTGGATGTGCCCTGATTGATCATTTCATAATATATGCATGAACTGAAGTGTCACCCTGTGTCACAAGAATGCAAAATTATTGTGTCATTGGAAATTAAACATATGCATTTATAATACATATAGAAGTGGAAAATTCCACAAACATGCAGAAAAAAATGTATTCCAAAATTACCATAACTTTTATAATTTCTCTAAGAGAAAAATAACCTGTGTAAGTTTTAATCAGCATTTCCATGATATATCCTCAGGACTCAAAACAAGAAGCCTAAAAATAATGAACTCAATAGTTAATAGGCCTGTTTATCAAAGACTCATAGTTAGAAATTCTGAAACTACACTTTTATTACTCAAGGATTGCATGATTATGTAAATATATTTTAGATAATGAAAGTTTGTTTTTTTTCACCGTGAGATGGAACTTATAAGTACAGCAGAGAAGAGGTATAAATGAGCTTCTACTATTTGACTGGAATGTATGATTGCAGAGTAAGCTTGTATATTTATAAAGAATAAATAGTTGCCTGCTATCCCAGGGCATCTCCATTCTCCAACACCTCTCCTCTACCTTCCTCAGACCTGTGACTCCTAAATCCAAACAGATAAGCTTGCCAGCCCCTACCCATCATTCCTGCTCTCAGGGCCAAGCCAAACTGCCCTGAGCAGTCTGCTATCCCAGGGGCACCTCCATTCTCTCAACAAGTCTCCTCAACCTTCATGAGACCTGTGACTTCTGAAACATACAGGTAAACTTCTCTTCCCCTATCCATCTTCCCTTCTCTCTGAGCCCTTTAGGGCTGGTCTGAGCAGCTTGCTAGTCGAAGGGAACCTCTATTATCCTGCCATCTCTCTACTCACTTTCATCAGAACTGCAGCTCCTGAACCACACAGCCCAAGAGTACTCATCAGAGGGCTGACACACTAGGACCATCAAGGTTTGCCTCTCTCCCAATACCTACTAAAACAAGAATATCCAGGGACCAAAACAACCCAGAAGGCTAATGGTCCTCAAAAGAATAGAAAAGCAAACAAACAAAAAACCATAAAAAACAAAAACAAAATAAGCAAACAAAAAACAGCAATAAGACACCTCCTCACAGCTATCTCTAGCAAGACCTCCATATCCAAACACAACTGAAGCACAAGAAAATGGCATTAAATCCAATCGGGTAAAGATGTTAGAGGCCTTAAAACAGAAAATGAATAAATCTCTTAAAGAAATACAATAAAACAGAGAGAGATCTTACTAGGAATCAAATTAGTCCCTAAAAGTTATATAGAAAAATACAACTAAACACATGAAGGAAATAAATAAAACCACCAAAGAGTACACATGGTGGGACTAATGGCTCCAGCAGCATGTGTATAGCAGAGGATGGCCTAGTCTATCATCAATGGGAGGAGAGGTCCTTGGTCCTCTAAAGGTTCTATGCTCCAGTGTAGGGGAATGCCAGGCCAGGAAGTGGGAGATGATGGGTTGGTGAGCAGGGGGTAGGGGGGAGGGGACAGGGCTTTTTTCTTTTCTTTTCTTTACTTTTCTTTTCTTTTCTTTTCTTTCCTTTTTTTCCTAGGAAAAGTCAAGAAAGGAGATATCATTTAACATGTACATAAAGAAAATATCTAATAAAAGTAAGTACATTTATTTATTTATTTATTTATTTATTTAAACTTGAGAGACCATTTGGAGAGGTTAGGTACAGTCCCTGGTTGAGGGATAGGCACACCCATGCTTCTCAGACATTTTAACCAGGAATTGCTTCTGTCTCAAGGAAATAAATGGACAAAGAGAGGACCCGAGACTGAAGGAAAGGTCATCCAGAGACTGCCTCACCTGGGGATTCATCCCATATGCAGCCAACAAACCTAGACACTATTGATGATGCCAAAGAAGTGCTGGCTGACCGGAGGCTGATATGGCTGTCTCCTGAGAGGCTCTGCCAGAGCCTGACCAAAGATGAGGATGCTTGTAGCCAACCATCAGACTGAACATAGGGGACTACAATAGAGGAGTTGCAGGAAGAACTGAAGGAGGTAAAGGGGTTTGACACCCCATAGGAAGAAAAACAATATCAACCAACTGGACTCCCTCCTTCCCCCGAGCTCCGAGAGACTAAACTACCAACCAAAGAATACACATGAAGTGACCCATGGCTCCAGTGACATATGTAGCCAACAACTAAAATTAAAATAACAGGAAATAACAATCACTGATAATTAATAACTCTCAATATCAATGGGCCCAACTCCACAATAAAAAGATACAGGCAAGCATAATGAATTTGAAAATAGGATCCATCATTCTGATGCATACAAGAAACACATCTCAGAAATAAAGATAGACATTACCTCAGAGTATACAGCTGGAAAAATGTTTCCAGGCCAATGGATCCTTGAATCAAGCTGGAGTAGCCATTCAAACATCTAACAAAGTAGACTTTCAAGCAAAATTAATCAAAAAAATAAAAATAAAAAAAACAAAAAACATAGAAGGATACTTCATAGTCATCAAAGGAAAAATGTACCAAGATGATATCTCAATTCTGAACATCTATGCCCCAAGCTCAAGGTCACTAACATTTGTAAAAGAAATATTGCAAAAGCATAAGGCACACATTGAGCCCTATAAATCAGTAGTAAGAGAGTTCAACACCCCACTCTCACCAATTGAGAGGTCGTCAAGTTGAAAACTAAACAGCAAAACAATGAAACTAACAGACATTATTATTCAAATGGACCTGAAAGACATCTATAGAATATTTAACCCAAATAAACAAGAATATACCTTCTTCTCAGCACCCCACGGATCATTCTCCAAAACTGACCATATAGTAAGTCACAAAGCAAGCCTCAGGAGATGCAATAAAAGAGAAATAATGCTTTGTATCTTGTCAGACCTCCGTGGATTAAAGTTCGACTTCAACAACAATACTGGAGACACTGGAAAGCCTACACACTCATGACAATTGTATAGCTATCTCCTCAATGATCTATGGGTCAGCTAAGAAACAAAGAAAGAAATGAAAGACTTTCTAGAAATCGATGAAGATGAAGGTACAGCAGCAGTCATAAGAGGAAAGTCTATAGCATTAAGTGCCTCTGTAGAGAGATTAGAAAATTTTCATAGTAGCAATTCAAATATACACGTGAAAGCTCTAAAAAAAAGAAGAAGAAGAAGAAGAAGAAAAGAAGAAGAAGAAGCAGGCACAGCAAAGAGGATTAAAAGGCAAGAAAAAAATCAAAACCGAAATCACTAACAATTTAAAGAGAGTGGGGAGGAGCCTCCAGCACATAGGCACAGGGGAAAATTTCCTGAACAGAACACCAATGGCTTATGCACTAAGATCGAGAATCGACAAATGGGACCTCATAAAATTGCAAAGCTTCTGTAAGGCAAAAGACACTGTCAATAGGACAAAACGGCAACCAACAAATTGGGAAAAGATGTTTGCCAATCCTACATCTGATAGAGGGCTAATATCCAATATATACAAAGAACTCAAGAAGTTAGACTCCAGAGAAACAAATAACCCTATTTAAAAATGGGATACAGAGCTAAACAAAGAATTCTCAACTGACAAATACCGAATTGCTGAGAAGCACCTAAAGAAATGTTCAAAGTCCTTAGTCATCAGGGAAATGCAAATCAAAACAACCTTGAGATTCCACCTCACACCAGTCAGAATGGCTAGGATAAAAAACTCAGGTGACAGCAGATGCTGGAGAGATTGTGGAAAAAGATGAACACTCCTTCATTGCTGGTGGAATTGGAAGCTGGTACCACCACTCTGGAAATCAGTTTGGCGGTTCCTCTGGATATTGGACATAGTACTACCAGAGGACCCAGCTATACCCGTCCTGGGCATATACCAAGAAGATGCTACAACTTGTAATAAGGACACCTGCTCCACTATGTTCATAACAGCCTTATTTATAATAACCAGAAACTGTAAACAACCCAGATGTCCCTCAACAGAGGAATGGATACAGAAAATATGGTACATCTACACAATGGAGTACTACTCAGCTATTAAAAACAATGAAGTTATGAAATTCTTGGGGAAATGGATGGACCTGGAGAATATCATCCTGAGTGAGGTAAGCCAATCACAAAAGAACACACATAGTATGCATTCTCTGATAAGTGCATATTAGCCTAGAAGATCAGAATACACAAAGTACAAACCACAAACCATAAGGAACTCAAGAAGAAGGAAGACCAAAGTGAGGATACTTAGTTCCTTCTTAAAGGGGGGAACAAAATTCCCATGGAAGAAGTTGTAGAGGCAATGGAGCAGAGACTGAAGGAAGGACAATCCAGAGACTGCCCCATCTGGGAATCTGTCCCATATTCAATCATCAAATCTAGATACTATTGTGGATGTCAATAAGTACTAGATGACAGGAGCCTGAGATAGCTATCTCCTGAGAGGCTCTGACAGTACCCGACTAATACAGAAGTAGAGGTTTACAGCCATCCATTGTACTGAGTTCCGGGTACCCATGAAGGAGCTAGAGGAAAGGACTCAATGAGCTGAAGAGTTTGCAGCCCCTTAGGAGTAACAACAATATAAATTAACTAATACCCTCAGAGTTGCCAGGGACTAAAACTCCAACAAGAGTACACATGGGGGGACTCATAGCTCCAGCAGCATGCTTGTAGTAGAGGATGGCCAAGCTGGTCATCAGTGGGAGGAGAGGACCTTGGCCCTGTGAAGGTTCTATGCCCCCAGTGTAGGGTAATGCTAGGGCCAGTAAGGAGGAGGGGGTGGAAAGGTGAGCAGGGGGAGGGGGAGGGAACAGGGGATTGTTTTGGTTTTTGGTTTTCTTATTTTATTTTATTTTTCTTCTTTTCTTTTTCTTTTTCTTTCTTTTTTTGGAGGTATTGTAAATAAGAAAACATCTAAAAAACAATTTAAAGAATCATTGGGTTTCACTTTATTTTTTTAAAGATTTAGTTATTTATTTTATGTATATGAGTACACTCCATAGCTGTACAGATAGTTTTGAGCCTTCATGTGGTTGTTGGGAATTGACTTTAGAACTCTGCTTGCTCTGGTCAACACCACTCGCTCAGTCCCTGCTTGTTCTGGCCCAAAGATTTATTTATTATTATAAATGAGTACACTGTAGCTGTCTTCAGACACACCAGAAGAGGGCATCATGTTTCATTACTGGTGGTTGTGAGCCACCATGTGGCTGCTGGGATTTGAACTCAGGACTTTCAGAAGAGCAGCTGGTGCTCTAATCCACTGAGCCATCTCAGCCAGCCCTGGATTTCACTTTAAAAACCAAATATTTAACATATGCAAATATCCAAAATATTGAAAAATTTTAGACTTCATTATCCAGACTTTCTTTTCACAAGCATTTCACCATATCAGCCTGATTATAATCATAGCCATAACCATGCAAGTGAAATAAGAATGCATGTGGCTCACAGAGATCCGTCATTACAATGTATTGAAAATCCATTTGTCCCATGTATGACTCAACACTGCTCACAAGGAATAACTAATTTACTTATTCATTTTTGTTGAAAAGAGATTCATCTCTCATACAATATAAAATGAGTTTTGGAAAGCTTTAAGTTCAAGTTTTTAATTGTTTTTATAGAACAAAAAAATGTTATACAAAGTGCTTATTTTTACATTTGAACTGAAAAATAAAACTTCATATGAGTTAACGTCTTGGATATTCTATGTTACTATAAAACAGGGGCTGGCAACTTCCTGCTGCAATTTAACACTCTCCAAGAGAGCAGGGAGAGCGATTACAACACTTCACTTTTTGTCAGCTTTGTAATTTCTTTATAGTATTTTTAACTTTGCTTTTAATGGAAAGCAATTAATTTAATACTTTCCCTGACAACGTTTATTACTCCTAAATCCATTCTAATAACATAGTAAGTGGTTGACCTAAACCTAATGTCATGTTTTCTTTCTTTCTTTCTTCACAGTGGTAATACCCATTACTCCATTTCATTATGGAAAATTTAGGATAACTTGACAATAATATAGAGTAAGGTGTCTAACATTTGGCTGAAGAATCTACTGTGGAGAATGTTTATAAAGTAATTTACACTCTCCTGCAAGCTGTATGAAATGCCTATTTCTCTTTCTCTCTCTTTTTTTTTTTTTTTACTTTTTGAGATTAAAATAGATTTAAAAATTTAAAAGCCTGCTTTAGCTGAAATTAGTAAAATCAATTTAGTCATGTTTGAACTTTTGGAAATGTGACACTTACTGTATTTCCTTGTAAGCTTATGTAGTGAGACATAAATGAATTTTAAAATCCATCCTTTCAAAACAAATTGTCTTTAAATATTATGTCTTCAGAACACAGCTAACGTATTCACATAGGAAATCTAGAGTAGTTATAATTTAATTTTTGTTGTTAGTATTGTATTTCAACTAGATTTAGAGAATAGTGACACAATATGAACTGAGTAGAATATGTAAATCTAAAATAAGGTATACCAAAATAAGCATGGTAGCACACGTGTGTAGTACAATATTTGGGAGTCTGAAGCAGAAGGACTGTGAATTTGAGGTCAGCCTCTTACATATCAAGACAAGTATGTAAACAAATGAACAAACATATGTCTTCAAATATATATAATGATATTTCTGTAACTTGAGAGAGAACTCAGAAAATGAAGAAAATGCAGATAAGTTGTAGCTATGGCTAGGGACGTATGTTCCCTAGCAATATGCCCTACATCTTCACCACCACGCTATTCACCATAATAATGGTCTATCACTCTAAAGCTGTAAGCAAGCCCCAATTAAATACTTGCTTAAATAAAAGTAGCCTTGGTAATGGTATCTCTTCACTCTGACTAAACACAGTGTAATAACAGCCCTATTAAATTCAAAATCCTTTAGAAATTGATTAAGTGATAGCATATATTAAGTATAGAAAGTCCCAGTCTTTCTTCCATAGGCTGCAGAAAAAAGACCTCTCTCATTGAGTTAGAAAATCAATGTGATAACTCATGTTTTTAGCACACATAAACACACACACATGTACATTCACCCCCAGAGAGACACATACACAGTGTGTACTTATGCTGCATAGTTTTGTGTCACCTTAAAACAAGCTAGAATTATCTGAAAAGAGAGAATGAAAATTGAGAAAATATTTTCATAAGGACCAGCTATAGGCATTTTCTCCATTAATGATTTATGGAGAAGGGCCCAGCACACTGTGGTGCTAGAATCGCAGGGCTGGTGATGCTAGGGTTTATAAGAAAACAGGTTGAGCAAGCTGTATGAGCAAGCCAGTAAGCAGCACTGTCCGTCACTACTACATCAGCTTCTGTCTCCAGGATCTCACCCTGTATGTATTGCTGTCCTGAATTCCTTCATGAGAGTGTGTGAAAGTTTAAGCTAAATAAATACTTCCTTTCCCAACTTTCTTTGGTCATGGTGTTTCAACACAGCAATATACATGTATATTTTATATCTATACACACATATATATGTATACATCCATATATACATGTATAAATATATACATATATAGGAAATAAGCCTTTTTGCTGTATTCTCAAAGCAAACATTTTTATTCATGAGTCATGAATAGGGGAGCTAAATTAAACTTTGGCCTTGACTATTTGAAAAGAATGACATATGACATGGGAAATCCCTTAATATATGCAGATGGCCTCTTCATTCTCTGTCTTTCAATTTCTCTCTTTTCCTCTCCTTTCCCTTCTTTTTCCCTTTCTCATCCTCTTTCTTTTCTGTCATTTTTCACTACATTTATGTCAACATAGTTTCAGTGTATCTATGATTTTGAGTCACGTGTTTCAATTTCAGTTCCACTCTTTCCATTGTATCGTATACAACGCTTATGTTTTTTTAGAAAAATTGAATATATCAAACCACCATTTTGCTTTTCTGAAAATATATTTATGGAGTTATTTGCATCCATAACAATAAATAATACTGAATTCTCTTGGTTTTTTGTTAGATAGATAGATAGATAGATAGATAGATAGATAGATAGATAGATAATATTTATGTTATTATAGTGTATTGGTTAAACAATGACAAAAGATGTAGTGTATGTATGTGAGAGATGAAAACAGAGACAGGGATAGATAGATAGATAGATAGATAGATAGATAGATAGATGATGGATAGATGATAGATTGATAGATAGATAGAGAGGTAGATAGATGATAGAGAGATAGATGATAGATAGATGATAGATAGATAATAGATGATAGATAGATGATAGATATATAGATAGATAGATGATATATAGATAGACAGATGATAGATAGATAGATAGATAGATAGATAGATAGATAGATAGAAAGATGATAGATAGATGATAGATAGAAAGACAGAGATTTAGAGTTGAGTTGAGTAGGAAGGCTTAATGTACCATCAACATGAATATGTACTGTTAAAATGAAACTTTTTCTGTAAGACATTTTTCTTCAGTGGCAGCAATTAACCTGATTGAAACCACTGTCATGGTAGAAGGTGACCTAGCAGCACATTCCTGATGCATTAGCTGTGCTGATCAGACGTTCTTTGTCTAGTATGCCATAATGATATGCAGTTTCAGTGCCTTGGAGTTCCTAAGAGATCTCAGTGTAGAAAAATGGATATTATTTGAATATTGGATGCACTCATCCAGTTTCTCTATTGTTCATTAAGCAGTACTGGTTGTGAATTATGGGAGAAAATTCTATACATATTAATAACTTATATCATTGGAAGTAGCAGTTTGCAGTTTATTATGTTCAAGCATTTTCTAGAATTGGAATTCAAATAAAGTCTTAAAATGTTCAAATGTTCAAAAGAATTGAAAGATCAAATTAAGCCAAGTGATTAACCCTATGAGGACAGACGTTTTGCTTTATAAGTAGGCCTCTACAGTTGGAGGAGTGTGTTGGAAGAATGCTCTATTTTATAAGGTTACCCATTCTTTCTGCACAAAACAATTCTGAATGACAGAAACTTAGCTCTGGGAGCACAATAATTGAAATAGATTATTTTGTTGATATTTTTAAAGAATTTCGATTATAATTTTATGAAAAATAATAAAATATGCAACATTAGTACCCTGCAATATGAATATTTATATTTTATATGTTTAATTGATCACAAATAACAAAAAAATGTAATAACACTGGGTATGTCACTCTGCACATCATAAATGTCAGTTTTTGTTGATTTTGTAGAGTATGCAAACATATCTTAAAACATCACTTGAGAGCAGGGCAGTGGTGGCACATGCCTTTTATCCCAGCACTTATGAGGCAGAAGCAGGCAGATTTCTGAGTTCGAGGCCAGCCTAGTCTACAGGGTGAGTTCCAGGACAGCCAGGACTATACAAAGAAACCCTGTCTTCAAAAACAAACAAACAAAAAAAAAACCAAAAAAACAAAACAAAAAACAAAAAAAAGAAAGAAAGAACAACAACAACAACAAAAATAAAATATTATTTGAGTACATTTCCAAATCCTAAAAAAAAAAAAAAAAAGAATTTGTTTTTTCCAGGGATGAATACCTTAATTAGTTCTGATATATCAAGCATGTAGCTCTGAAAGAATATATATACAAGAAACTGTAAACAAAATCAGGAGTGTGTATTTAAGTGTATATGTGTGAATATTTAAAAAACAGCTTATGAATTTTAGAGTCAATAATGTGGAATGGAACAATAAGCAGTGGGAATAATATAATTGCATCTTATTTAATTTAAAATAATTTAAAAAATATTAACATATACTAATTTCAAAATGTACTGTGATGTCAGTCTGAGTCAATAGTATAAATTATATTGTAACTAACATGAATTGCTTATTAGTTACTAAAAGCTAATAAAAACAATAATAAATATAAATTATTGTTCATCTATAGCATTACACTCTGGGGTACATAAGATCATTATTCATTTTATATCAATATTTTATATACTTTTCTCTAAATGTATACTTTAGTCCCTTATGTAAAATCATCTAAAATAACATTTACTGAATATCTTTCTTCTCCATTTAGTGGTTATGTACATAAATTCCAACATTTATGTTAAATGTAAATGTTCTGTTTCTATATTTATGTGTTAGGTGCTTTCTAGAACAATGATTATTTTTCTACTTGTTTATTATATTTTATCAAATGTATTATGATTGAACTAATCATTTCTTTTATAAGAAATAGTCTAAAACCAAGAACTTTTTAGAAGTATGAGGGAAATTTTAACAAACAACATTCTCATGTGCATAAATTCTTGTCTATACTATTTACAGAATGTATAGGCCTATAGGAGCTATGCCAATTGGTTTGGAAACTCTTATCTTTGAATCCTGCTTTTCACCATCAGTCTGTGTAATAATCTAAGGATGTTAAACAAGTAAGTGTTTGATTGACTCCACATTTATAAGCAGCATTTTAGAATGAAATATGAAAGAATTAAAAAACAAAAGTTTAAAAATTCCCACTTTTGCTATTTGGCATGCATTTCACATTTTTCATTATGAGATACTTGTGAAAATAAAAAACTTTTGGTTACAAAATTGTATCTCTATATAGTTCTTCAGAAGAATTGTGTGCCATATTCTAATCTTGTCTTATGTCAGAGATATACTTTCTTTGTTCTTAGTGGAATACTCTCTTCTTTCTCTTGGCAAGTTTCTATCTTCTATTTCAAATTATGCATAATTGATAAATAGTAGATTCAAAATTCTATAAATGTTACTAACAAGTCTTTGTTTTCAGGTAGAAACAATAATGCTCAATTAATGAGAATCTCATTTTTCTTATAAATATATCTTATAAATATATCCTCCCGTTAGAACTGAAGAATATCGCTAGCTTATTCTCATTTTTTCCTTAGAGGTATTATGAAAGCAACTGAATGTAAAATTATTTGACTAATAAGCTGTAGGTTAGTGAAGGAGACTGTAATTCAGTCCTCAGCAAAGTCAACAGAAAGTATTACAATGACCGAATTTCTTAAAATGCCTGATAATTCTCAAAATCTGGATTTCTATTAGCTTTGCAAAATTATCTTGATTCATTATATATCCTTTGTACTTGTTACCATTTATGAAATAAGATGCAGTTCCTCAAAAGAGCTTTAATCTAATATTAGGCAAATTTTAATGATTTGTGTTGAGAAGACAGCTAAGTAAGTGTAGATTTTCTGTTTGTTATCCTATATAATATATTCTTTGTCATGATTTTCTAAGTTTATTTACATTTGAGACAAATCTATGACTGATTTTGTACAAGACTCCAGCAAGTATGTCAAAGATAATAATTTAATACTAATTTACTTTCATTTTCAAATAATATTATTATTTTATAATGTTCTTCCAGCCTAATATTTTCTATATGTATCCTGTACTAAAAATATAAATATTGTAAAATTAGCCCTAAAATATCCTGGGAGCTTGTTAAGGAGAAATGTATATCATGACATGCTGTAGTCTTTTCTAATCAGAAGAGAAAATGAAGAAAAAAAGGACAAGAATATTTATTCTTTGTATATTAATTCTATAGTCATTTAAAATGTTAAAATTAAAAATATTTTGAGATCTTAAATGCAATATTCATTTCAAGAAAATGTATCCCTTAGTTTTTTAACTTTTTGCATCCTGAGTAAAGCATAGTATAATGCAGTCTTCTACCGTTGTGGCCGACTCCTGTCAGCCACTTATCATAGTATCCTCAAGAAAAATAGCTGACACTTGAGACATTCTTTGGGGCATTGTGTAGAACAGAGAGATCTAGTGCATTTCCAACTTACAATATTTTCCATTAACATTAAGAAGAACCTTAAATCACTTAATGTTGAAAGCCTCAGGTATATAGAACAATTTTACTAATGCTCATGCACCCCTGAATAAAACATAAAAAAGCATTCTCTAGATGGAAAAAAATCTAAAAGTAAACAAAAATTGTCCCTTATTTTCTTTTCTTATAATTTTTACATATTCATGTTTTTTCTGCCACAAGTAGCCCATGGTGGCTTCAAATGATGGGGCCTGAGAGGACCTTGAACTCTTGATTGTCCTGCCTCCACTTCCCAGTGTTAGATAAGGATGCAAACATTGATGACTGATTCCCCTAAGAATACTTCTTTCTCTGTGTCATTTGTATTGAGTTTATCTCATATGTTCTCTTTGTTGCTATGAGTTTAAGTGTAATAAATTCAACAAAGACATACTGCATCCTTTTGATAATTAATTTAAAATTTAACCATGTATTACAGAAGCAGAAGCATGCAGTTAAAATGGCATGGAATTTCAACAGACATCGGAGGATAATGACTCAAATGTTAAATAAAAAGGGATTTCCTGGGGCAGCCATCTTGCAGTAACTCACCAAAATGACCAACACAAAGGGAAAGAGGAGAGGGGCTCTGAATATGTCCTCTAGGCCTTTTAGGAAACATGGAGTTGTTCCATCGGCCACACACATGCAAATCTACAAGAAGGGCGATATTGTAGATATCAAGGAAATGGGCACTGTTCAACAAGGAATGCCCCATATGTGTTACTATGGCAAAACAGGAAGAATCTACAGTGTCACCCAGCATGCCCTCAGCATCATTGTAAACAAACAACAGAGACAAGATTCTGGACAAGAGGATCATTGTGTGGATTGACCACATCAAGAACTCAAAGAGCGGAGACAGCTTCCTGAAGCAGGTGAAGGAGAGTAATCAGAAGAAAAAGGAAGCCAAAGAGAAGGGCAACCGGGTTCAGCTGAAGCACCAGCCTGTGCCACCCAGAGAAGCACACTTTGTGGGGGCTAACAGAAAATAGTCTGAGCCGCTGGAGCCCATTCTATACAAATCTATGGCCCAATATACAAAAAAAAAAAAAAAAAAAAAAAAAA
>JADRCD010210071.1:0-22069 GCA_019843815.1 Montemys delectorum | reverse complement strand
TTAGAGAGCTTGCATGAACATGGCTCTGGTTTTGATCCCTAGCACTGCATAAACTAACCATGGTACACACCTAAAATCCCATGTCTGGGGAGGTAGAGACAAGATCAGAAGTTCAAGGCAGAGGCAGGTGGATTTCTAAATTCAAGGCCAGTCTGGTCTACAGGCCACCACTGCCTGGCTACAAATATATTTTTTTGTTTTTTAAAGATTTATTTATTTACTATATTGTAAATGCACTGTAGCTGTCTTCAGACGCACCAGAAGAGGTCATCAGATTGCATTACGGATAGTTGTGAGCCACCATGTGGTTGCTGGGATTTGAACTCAGGACCTCTGGAAGAGCAGTCAGTGCTCTTAACCTCTGAGTCATCTCTCCAGCCCCTATTTTTTTGTTTTTGTTTTTGTTTTTTTGTTTTGTTTTTTGTATTTTCGAGACAGGTTTTCTCTGTGTACCCCTGGCTGTCCTGGAACTCACTCTGTAGACCACCTGGCCTCAAACTCAGAAATCCGCCTGTCTCTGCCTCCCAAGTGCTGGGATTAAAGATGTGCGCCACCACTGCCCAGTGGGCTATGGGAAATTTTAAGCTAAAATAGGAAGAAACTATTGAACAAAACAAAAGAAAAAAAAAAGATAGTTCAGCAGGGCCATGCAGTGGTGGCATATGCCTATAATCCCAACACTTGGAAGGAAGAGGCAGGCGGATTTTTGAGTTCGAGGCCAGCCTGGTCTACAGAGCTACAGAGTGAGTTCCAGGACAACCAGGGCTATACAGAGAAACCCTGTCTTGAAAAAAAAAACAAAACAAACAAAAACAAACAAAAAAACTGCAACAAGGACTAGAGAGAGAGCTCAGCGCATAAGACCACCGACTGCTCTTCCGAAGGTCCTGAGTTCAAATCCCAGCAACCACATGGTGGCTCACAACCATCCGTAATGAGATCTGACACCCTCTTCCAGTGTGTCTGAAGACAACTACAGTGTAGTTCTTTATAATAATAAATAAATCTTTGGTCTGCAGCGAGCAGGGACTAAGTAAGAGGGGTCTACCAGAGCAAGGGAGCCAACCGGAGCTAGCAGTTTATCGGAGCAAGCAGAGGTCCTAAAGTCAATTTCCAACAACCAGATGAAGACTCACAACTCTCTGTACAGCTACAGTGTGTACTCATATGCATAAAATAAATAAATAAATAAATCTTTAAAAAAAAAACAGCAACAAAAGAATTCTAACTTCCAGTCTCTCCCATTTTTTGTTTGTTTGTTTTGGTTTTGGTTTTTCGAGACAGGGTTTCTCTGTGTAGCTCTGGCTGTCCTGGAACTCACGCTGTAGACCAGGCTGGCCTCAAACTCAGAAATCCACCTGCTTCTGCCTCCCAAGTGCTAGGATTAAAGGCGTGTGCCATCATTGCCCGGCCCCGTTTTTTAATTTTTAAAATTTTACATGTATGGCTATTTTGCCTGCATGTATGCCTATGCACTACATGTATACCTCATGTCCACAGAAGCTAGAAAAGGGCATTGAGTCCACTGGAACTAGAGTTACAGAATTTGTGGGTTGCCATATAGATGCTAAAACTCAAACCCAGGTCCTTTGGCTGAGTAGCCAGAATTCTTAACTGCTGAACCATCTCTCCAGCCTTCCAGTGTCTCTTAAAAAAAAAAAAAAAAAAAAAAAAGCCAAAAGGCCCTATCCAGGTATGATGGCTATAATCCCAGCATTCTGGAGACCAAGGCAGAACGGTAAATGAGAGTCCAAACTGGGTTGTCTTAGGAGATCCTGACTCAAAGAAGGCAGGGAAAAGGAAGAGAGAAGGGAGCCCATAACCTGTAGGACACGTTAACAAGGCTGAAAGAGCACCACCCTGCAGTGCGGTGCGGTCGGTCTACTGCCTGTGGGCAGCCAGCCGCCAGTAGCAGACCTACCTGACTGCTCACAGCATTTGAGTTTGCCAGATCTGATCAAAACAATGATCAGATCTAAAAACTAAGCAGAAAGCACCTTTAAGCACTACAGTCATCTCTCCACTAGAAAAGAACAATACCACGCAGCACGCATTGCTATCATTGCTATCGTCTTCTGGCGACAGGAGATGCTATCCTCAAGGGATTAATATTCAAAGTTTTGTTCACTGCACATACACAGTCACAAGTAGAATGTTAGCAAAGTCTGACACTTTCTAAGAACAGAGAAAATTTGGATCTGATTTGATTTGATACTAAGGACTTGTGTGCATGGGGCACACACCTGTAATCTAGCCCTAGGAAGACTGAGACAGGGAAACAGACCAGTGGACTAGGCAATTCTAATGGCTTCTGAGTTGTTTTTAAGTGTTTTACATTTTCAAGGGATGCACTAAGTCCTTTACAGCCAGGCAACAGGATCCATTTGACTTGCTCTAAATATAGAGAGACAATGACAAATGCTGCCTACTCTGTGGGGGAAGGGAAACCCTCATACATTGCTGGTAGTATGTAAAACAACAGCCACTTTGGAAAATATACTGTGGCACTTTTTTAAGAACTAAATACAACCCTACCATATGTCCCAGCAGCTATACTCCAGTCCTGGGTGTCACCCAAGTTACACAGACTTGCACATGAGTGATGTTGGTAGGACATCCATCATAAGAAAAAAGGAAAAGGGAAGGGCATGCAGCCTGCACCTGTAATCCTAGCACTGGGAAGACGAAAGCCGCTGGGTTAGGCAAGAGGTGATCACCCACAGAGTGCACTGGTATTCAACAATAACTAACATCAAGCTCCTGTCAATTAAGGTGATGGCTCAGTTGGTGAAGTGCTTGCCATACAATCAGGAGGATCCCTGGGACCCACCTAAAGCCAGTGGTAGCACTCATGTGCAATTCCAGCATGTACATCTATGAGAAGTGGAGATGGGAGAACTCCCAGAAACTTGCTGACAGATACAACAGCACGCAAAAAAATAAATTCCCTGCCTCAAACAACATAGGAGGTAAGGACGTCCAAGCCTGTCCTCGGACTTCTACATGAACACCTCAGTGTACATGCATATAAACAAATGCACACAAAAGATAAAATTACTGAACCATGGTACAACATAGATGAATCTAAAAAGTGTAAGAAGCCAGGGACAAAAGTCTACCTGCTGTACAACTCATTTCCCACAAAGTACCTGCAAGGGCGGCTCTATGAAACACAAAGCAGAAATGTGGTTTTCAAGACAGAAACTGTCTCAAAAAAACAGCAACGAAAGAACTCTAGCTTTTAATTTTCTTATTTAAATAACCCAAATTCTAGAGTTTGTGCTTTTTGTTTTTTTCTTAACATTTATTTATTTGTATGAGTACACTGTAGCTGTCAACAGACATACCAGAGGAGGACATCAGATCCCATTACAGATGGTTGTGAACCACCATGAGGTTGCTGAGAACTGAACTCAGGACCTCTGGAAGAGCAGTCAGTGCTTTTAACCTCTGAGCCATCTCTCCAGCCCCCTAACTTTTAATTTTTAAATTTTTATGTGTATGGCTATTTTGCCTGCATGTATATCTATACACCACATGCACGCCTGGTGTCCACAGAGGCTAGAAAAGGGCACTAAATGAATCCCCTGGATCCAACGCTTGGGCATGGGGGTAAAAAGGAGATTTATAAGTCAGCATATGAGATCTTTGGAAGGCAACAGAAATTTCCTATAGCTGGGTAACGGTGACAATTATGGTAAAGAATCACAAGGAGGGCCTAACGATAAAAATGTATGACTTTTACATATAGAAATTACACCTCAAAAAAGTTGCTTTTGAAAAATAAAGAATATATAGAAAGGTCAGAGTATAAGGGATGTTTTTGTAAAAAGACTAAGAAAACAAACAAAAGATGAAAAATAAAGGGAACTGAAAATGAAAAGTTCTTTTTGTTTGTTTATGTTCTGTTTGTTTAATTTATTTAGAAAACTAAAGAAGTTGAGAACAGGGAAGGGTCCTCAGCAAGGTGGGAGGCAGGAGTGGCTGCTAATGGCTACTGTGGCACAGGGCAGGTACATGGGAATTTATTATGCAACTGTACCTACTGGTGCATTTGAAATTGTCTATGTTAAAACATGTTTATAAGGATCAATGCTATAGAAATGGCTCAGCAATTAAGAGGATGTATGTCTCTTGAGAAAGACCCAAGATCAATTCCCAGCACAAACAAGGGACAGCCTACAAACTGCCTGTTATTCCAGCTCCAACGGACCTACACACACACACACACACACACACACACACACACACACTCAGCGGGCTGGTGAGATGGCTCAATGGTTAAGAGCACTGACTATTCTTCCAAAGGTCCTGAGTTCAAATCCCAGCAACCACATAGTGGCTCATAATCATCGGTAATGAGATCTGACGCCCTCTTCTGGTGTGTCTGAAGACAGCTACAGTATACTTACATATAGCAATAAATAAATCTAAAAAAAATAAATAAATAATAAGATTCACCCTGGTAGGCATGGCGCACGCCTTTAATCCCAGCACTTGGGAGGCAGAGGGAGGTGGATTTCTGAGTTCGAGGCCAACCTGGTCTACAGAGTGAGTTCCAGGACAGCCAGGGATACACAGAGAAACCCTGTCTTGAAAAAAAAAAAATTCAATGCATATTCCTGACACTTGGTGATCACTTCCTGTTCTTGCAAGCCTGGGTTTCTAATCTGATCAAGCCCGTGCTACCCAATTTCAAGCACAGTGCGACCATCCTGTGCTCCTTCGATAGACACTGTGCTGGTAAACGTCCTCACCTTAGGTAACGAATAAAGACTGTCTAAGAAAAAGATTCTAGTACCAATTATAGGATAATCTTAGGGAACATGTTACAAGAAAGAAAACCATCAAGTCATCTGGCACAGACAAAAAAAATCAATCACAGAACTTCACCAGGTTGGCACAAGAGAGAAGTCAACCACAGAACTGCTCTAAGTTTGCTTCCACTACACATAAAGGTTAGTATAGAAGGTTGGATACACTGATCACTCAGGCTGGCCAATATAACCTGCCAGTTTACCTAGTGACACAAACATCTGGCACTTTAATACTAGGAACGTTGGACAGGGAGCCAGGAGAAATGGTCCAGTGTGTCCTGTTACAAGTTCTGTTTCTAATTCCTAGGCTTTATGAACTCAGGTAAATTATATACTCAATAAAAACAATCTGCAAACCTCATAATGGGAGACTAGAAATCAGGAGTTCTTAGCCTCAGAGTGATGAACCTACAAACTCGAATACCTTGATAAACTGTGCAGGATTATGAAACTACAGACAGGCCAAGAAAGCTGTGTAGCTTTCAAAAAGCATTTCTCTGGGGAGAGTTCCTACAGCTTTCAGTGGATTTTATAAGGAGCCAAGACTGACCTGTCTTGCTGTGGGTTAAGAGCCACTTTACTCGAGATCTTTTTAATTTGCAATCAAAAGCTGACAGCCCATGAATGCCTGTATGGATTTGGCCAGGTTTCAAATCTACAGTCTGTCTGTACCCTTTAAATTCTACATTCATAAGACTTCATTCTTCACACCTAATGGAAAGTGTTTTTTACAAAGACAGCTGTGTCCAGATCCACACTTCTTGGAACACTATTAGGAAAATGTACAAAGCTTTGAGTCATAATGATGTCATCTTCTGTTCTCCAGGTATATTAACCGGCTGACAACCTGTGTAAGCCTCAGAGAACTTGGACAATGTGGGTTAGCTACCATAGCGGTTCATTTCATGCCTGTCATAAACATCTTCCTTAGGCAATGACCATAAAGAGAGAAAGAAAAAGGCCCACCACTTAAAAATACTTTGAACGCTGAGTTTAAATTCTCAGGCTTGCTCTTTCTTATTTTTTCTTCTTGAGATCAAGGCATGTATTTCAAGAGAGATTTGTATTCCTCTTGGGGATCTTGGCTTTGGTCAGTCAATCGAGCACCCTAAACCAAGCAAGGAAACAGGCTAAGATTCCGCACAACTTCAAAGTGCCAGATCAAGGGGCACAGAAGGGCGGAGACCGCGGACAAGAGAAGTTGGAATTAAAGTTATGAAAGGGTAAGTAGGGAAGGTTGCCACCAACGTGGAATTCTGGGGAGCCAGCAGGAATCGCAGCAGCAGCCTCCCGGGTCTTTCGGGATTTAGGCCGCGGCTGGGCCCCTTCCTCACGACCTCAAACCTGCAGGGACCAGACTACCCGAGGCGGCCGCACGGCGTAGTCCATCCCCACAGGGCGGCGCAGACCCCCTAGCTCAGGGGCCGAACTTGGAGAGCCCGCAGGGCCGAAGTTGGCTCAGCCCGGGACAGCGGTCGCGCCCCCGTCGCCACTCCCTGATCCTGCCTCCAGCTTGCCAGGCCTTACTTTGAGCGCCAGGTGATGAACGCGGCCCAAGACGGGATCGACCAGCAGCTCCAACAACGTCAGCAGTCGTAGCAGCCGTAGGCAGAAGGAGCCCGAGCCGCCGAAGGGTACCGGGACGGCCATGTTTGTTCCAGCATCACCAGCTGCTTCCTCTCCCATCCACTTCCGGGTCAAAGTGCGTCGTCCCGGACGTGCTCTGGAAGGGGGCGCGGCTGCCGCCTCCGGGGTCCTTGAGATCATTTTACTGGAAAGTGCAACTCTGGTCACGGAGGTATCTGAGCGGACCACTTTGGGTCTCTTCAGTTGGCTTCCCAGGGCGGACTCCGGCAAAGCCCCTGTGAGGACCCTGAAGCGTTTGCCATGACAACCATGGCGGGGCAAGTCCAGCTTTGGACCTCCTTTCTGCTTCGCCCGGCTTGGGGATTGAGGGGCCTGGACCAATGATGATTGGACTGTCATCTGTGGTAATAACTTAGAAATTGCTGGCCTGTCTTAGATTCCTTGACTTATTATTATCCTAGGCCCTTTACACAAACTTCAACTTGAAATAATTGCAGTAATAGGATTTATTGAGTCCATATGAAGCAGTCCTCTAGGCTTTTTTTTTTTTTAAGTGGCAGACAATCTAATCAGATAAGAGGCAGGTGTCATGCTTTTCCTCTATTCTACCTAAACTTGAATAAATGGTCATTGTGTCCAGTCTCAGCTGGGGATCACATGCAGATTTTTAACAGATACGTCATTTTGTCTTGTGTGATTTCATGCCACCGCTGGAGTCTGAGCCTTGATGTTTTCTATTTTAGTCTTTTTGGAAACTTTGCCTCGAGTCCTTGGCATTTAATGGAAGGACTTGGTAGTAGGTCCCTGGTACCAGGGCTTACAGGAAACACTCTAAAATTGCTGATAGCCAAGTTTGTTTAGTTCTTAGATCCTTGTTTTTAACTGGACACACAAGTAACATATGCTTTTGTGTATGTACATGTAATTATTTAATCAAAATAGGGCACAATAAAAACACAGAGAACTCAACTACTAGGCAACCACCACTATGTAGTTGTGTGAACACCTATGACAGAACCAGATTCCTATAGCTTTTTAACTGGAACTAGGAACAGGATATATTTTGAAAAGTCTGGTTGGTTGGCTTTTTAAAATTTTTATGTATGTGTGTGCCATGTGTAGGTACCTGAGAGGACCAGAAGATGGTGTCAGGTCCTCTGGAGCTGGGGCTACAGGCAATTGTGTGTTGCCTGACATCGTGGGTACTAGAAACTGAACTCAGGTACTCTATAAGAGCAGTAAGTGCCCTTAACCACTGAACAGTGTCTCTAACCCAACATGATAGATCTCTATCTATAAATACATATAGATAGGTAATTAAGTTTATTTTTATGTTGTTCGAGTGTATATAAATGCCATGAGGCGTACTCAAAGAGATCAGAAGGGGGCATCAGATCCCCTGGAATTGAAGTTACTGGAGGTTGTCAGCCATCCAGTGTGCCTGCTAGGAAACCAAACTCCAGTTCTCTGGAAGAACAGGAACTCTTAGCTGCTGAACCATCTCTTCAGCCCAATATGATATACTTTAATGCCACTGTGAACTTAAAAATTTCACTTAAACCGGGCAGTGGTAGCGCACGCCTTTAATCCCAGCACTTGGGAGGCAGAGGCAGGCAGATTTCTGAGTTCGAGGCCAGCCTGGCCTACAGAGTGAGTTCCAGGACAGCCAAGGCTACACAGAGAAACCCTGTCTCGAAAAAAAAAAAATTTCACTTGGAACCAGGAGGTGGTGGTACACATCTTTAATCTTAGCGCTAGGAAAGCAGAGGCAGGCAGGTGCACCTCTGAGTTCAAAGCCAGCCAGGACTACTCAGAGAAACTCCAAGTTCAAAAACCCAACCAACCAACCAAACAAATCACTTTGTTGGGACTAATTTAAAAAAAAAAAAAAATCACTTGGGAAAATACAGAACTAAAAGTGAGATGGTTTTGGAGCCAGAGATGGCCCTAGGTTTGCCTCTGTTTGCACAATCTTCATACACTGATAAATCCCTCAATCCTTCCCTGACTAAAAAGCCAGTCCAAGTTCAGTCACACACTCTTCAAAAGCAAAAGTAGAGCATGCAGGTGGAGACAGAGGTTGGAGCTTATCTGAAGACGCATTTCAGTTTCGTGGGAGGGGAAAGGCAGTGAAGACTGGCTGGTGGCCGGCCTTCTCGCCCTTTCCCTTAGGTCTTGGGCCATCTCTTTTGAATATGCATGTTCCATGTTTGAACAGGATTTTCATCTGATCCCACCCCCTTACAGACAATGAAACCTAGAGCAGGAAACTCTGCAATTACTCTTTTGCAGCCCTACACAGAGAGGTGAGAAATTATTTTCTGAGTGAACTTAATTGGTTATGTGATCTACATATATGCTATGTCATTTAAAAGCATAAGAGTCCTACAAGATGTCCTATTTTCTTTCTTCAGACCAGGTTTGGTTAGATTAATTAATTCAGAGGCGGTCTGTTTATGTATAAATGACCCACCGGCACAGGCAGACTAGTGACCTACCGGCACAGGCACTCAGCCTACTCCCAAGCCCAGGACAAAAGCCTGTCTTGCCTCATTGAGAACGAGGCCATCGTCGAATGCTTGGTTGGACTGGAAAGCTCTATAGATAACCCAGATTTTTCCACTTTGTTAAATAGGTGTGAAATCAGTGTCAGGGAACATTAAGTAGCTTTTTGAAGACCAGAGCGCCATTTTGATAGTTTTTGCTGGCATCTGTAAAACCAGGACTGAAACTGCTACAGAAGACTCTCTGGGCTTCTTGACAGTATTATGAACAGCTTTTTACTTTTTTTTTTTTAAAAAAGGATTTATTATTCTATTTTATTGTGTGTATTTGTGGGGTTCGGGAGCACATGTGAGTGCAGATTTCCCGGAAGCCAGGAGAGGGTTAGAACCCCTGGCGCTGGAAGGTGGTAGTAAGCCCCATGACATGGGTGCTGGGAACCAGATTCAGGTCCTTTGAAAGAGCAGTGCTCACTCTTTATCTGCAGAGCTGCCTCTCCAGCCTTGCCTGTCTGATTTTTTTTTCTTTTTTTGTTTTTCTGTTTTTTTTTTTTTTTTTCTTTCGAGGCAGAGTTTCTCTGTGTAGGCCTTGCTCTCCTGGAACTTACTCTGTAGACCAGGCTAGCCACGAACCTGTCTGATTTTTGTAAGTTTATATTTTAAAAAAGGTAGCAAGCTGGCGTGGTAACATAGCTATGACCCCATCCATGACAGGGAGTCGGAGGTAAAAGTCACCTGTTGGGAATATATTAACTTATGTCTATGTGTGTATGCTTGAGTGTATATATGTGTATAAAAGTCACCTGTTGGGTGTCTATGTGTGTATGCCTGAATATACGCCAGGCATACAGGAGTCTGGAGAGGCCAGCAGAGGCTATTAAGTCCTGTGGAACTGGAGTTATAAGTGGTTGGTGGCCACCCTGTGAGGGCTGAGAATTGAAACCTGGCTCCTCTGGAAGTGTAGCGGATGCTCTTTTAATTACGAAGTGATTTCTCAGTCCCTATTTAAGTGATTTTTACTTTAAAAAAATTTTTTTATAAGATTTATTTATTTATTATATATATAAGTACACTGTAGCTGTCTTCAGACACCCCAGAAGAGGGCATCATATATCATTACTGGTGGCTGTGAGCCACCATGTGGTTGCTGGGATTTGAACTCAGGACCTTTGGAAGAGCAGTCAGTGCTCTTAATCACTGAGCCATCTCTCCAGCCCACTTTTAAAAAATTTTAAGTGCCGGGCAGTGGTGGCGCACGCCTTTAATCCCAGCACTTGGGAGGCAGTGGCAGGTGGATTTCTGAGTTTGAGGCTAGCCTGGTCTACCGAGTATGTTCCAGGACAGCCAGGGCTACACGGAGAAACCCTTTCTCGAAAAACTGTAAAAAAAAAAAAAAAAAAAAAAAAAAAATTTAAGTAAAAAGATGAATTCTGAAGTAAGTTTCCCCTTTTAGTGTGGTACAGCGGATTGGACCTTGGCTTCATGCATGCTGGACAGGCCACTGTGCTATTTTGCCATCCACCTTCTGCTTCTTAAGGTCCAGTCCTTAACTGCTAACGGTTGGGCTAGAGAGGTAGCCCAGAACCGAAGGGCGTTCACGGCTGATGCAGAGGACTGGGCTTTGTCTCTAGAACCCATGTGGTAACTAACAACTACCTGTAACAATAATTTCAATGGATCTGGCAGCCTCTTCTGGCACACATACATACATGCAGGCAAGCATACACAGAAATATAAATAATAATAATAATAATACCCAGACATCATAGCACATGCCTTTAATCTCAGCACTCAGAAGGCAGAGGCAAGTGCATCTCTATAGGCTAGAAACCAGCCTGGTCAACATAGTTCCAGGACAGCCAGAGCTACATAGTGAGACCCTGGACAACGGCAATGACAATAGTGATAATGTGGGACTGGAGAAATGACTCAGTGGTTAAGGGCACTTGCTACTCTTCCAGAGGACACAAGTTCAGTTCCCAGCACCCACATGAGGAAACTCACAACTCCCTGTCACTCCAGCTCCAGGAGACCCAGTATCCTTTTCTGACCTCTACAAGCACTACCACAAACACACACACACACAAGTAAAAAATAATAAAGACCAACAAATAATAAAGGTCAATGCCACTTTTTAGTAGGTCTGTCTCTAAATTTGACTAATACTAAAAAGCAGAATATTCAAGTATTCTCAGTTCCTCTTAGTAGTGCGAAAATGTTATTCTAAAGAAGAATTTTGTAGTGTTGTTGCAGTAAAAGTTTTACCAGACTTAAATTAAATCTGTAGGATTCCTTCATTTTTAACCTTGGGAATTATGACAGAACTTGCATAAGGCCATAGCAATCAGATCTGCTCGCAGTTTGTGAGAACGTCTGTCTTCATGGGATGGAAACCCTATGGATATGGTTATTTTGCAATCCAGAGGAAGGAACATGGAAGACCCCTTACAAAGTCTTTGAAAACTTGTTACGAGGAGTCAGTATGGAATGTTCTTCGAACACTGGGTCCCTGCAAGGTATAACACATGACTTCTGAGTTTCCAGAAAAGGTCATTTGCAAAACCAGAATGCTGTAACCGCATATCTTGTTGAGTAACAAAACAAGTTCTGCCTGCTTCTCCCTGTCAGTGCTTTCAAGGGGCGTTAAACCCTTGACTGGAAAAGCCTGGAGGTCAGGAAGGACAGAGCTCCTAGGCCCTGGCTTTGAGCCTTGCTCTCGTAATTAAGAGCCTGTATGGTTTTCAGGATCAGTTCAAAGTTGCCATTGGTAGGAAACTAAGGTTTGAATTCAAATTTGTAGTTTGGGTATAAATATTGATAATATTTAGCCTGGGCTTGGACAGTTAAGGAAATATGATATAACTGCTGTTTTTTTTCCTTTTACCAAAGTTTTTATTACATTTATTCATGTATGTATTGGGGAAGGGACACATACTACCAGAGAGGAGGGAGGGGGGATAATGTTCAAAATCTGTTGTCACAGGCGGTGGTGGCACACACCTTTAATCCCAGCACTTGGGAGGCAGAGGCAGGTGGATTTCTGAGTTCAAGGCCAGTCTGGTCTACAGAGTGAGTTCCAGGACAGCCAGGGCTATTCAGAGAAACCCTGTCTCAAAAAAACAAAAAAAAAACCAAAAAACCAAAACAAAACAAAAACCCTGTTGTTTCTTTCTGCCATGTGAGCCTGAGCCACAGGGATAGAACTCAATTGGGCAGGTTTGGCTGCAGCTCCTTTGTCTGCTGAGCAGCCCCACAGGTCTATCTGTCTCTGTCTTTTCAGAAGAGTTCTTTGAGACCCCAAAGCTAACACAGTGGAAGGAACCAGAGGCTTATTGGGGTGTGGTACCATCTGCTGGCCATGTCTTCCAGATTGCATTGGAGAATCTCAGGCATCTCTTGAGACAGAGAAGAAACCCTTAAAACATCTTTTTGGCAAGTGGGAAAATGTCAGTCCAGTGGCTCCAGGACACCTTCAGTGGGCTGGCGGTGAGCTTAAGGTGAACCTGAGAATCACTTTTCAACCTAGAACACTACACTGCTCAACTGGTGGCAGAATGGGTTTCATAATTTTCGGAGTCTTTACAGACCTTCAGAGAAATCAGCAATAGGGTATTAAAATCTAGTTGCAGTTGTAGATTTATCCTGTTCCGGCTAGCGCTTGGCTGCATACTGAGCTGCAGCTGGTTCGGAATTTACCATAGTTTCACCAACAGTTGGGGGCTTACAGGAATACTAAATGCATTTTTTTTTGAACTCAAGTCACTTTAAGGCCAGCCTTGGCTACATAGTATTTGAGGTCAGCTTAGACTACATAAGACCCTGTCTTTGTTTGTTTGTTTGTTTTCAAGAAAGGGTTTCTCTGTGTAGCCCTGGCTGTCCTGGAACTCACTCTGTAGACCAGGCTGGCCTTGAACTCAGAAATCCGCCTGCCTCTGCCTCCAAGTGCTGGGATTAAAGGTGTGTGCCACCACTGCCCAGCAAGACTCTGTCTTAAAGAAAGACAAACAGGGCTGGAGAGATGGCTCAGTGGTTAAGAGCACTGAATGCTCTTCCAGCATTCCTGAGTTCAGTTCCCAGCAACCACATGGTGGCTCACAACCATCTGTAATGGGATCCCATGCCCTCCTAGCAACAGTGTACTCATATAATAAAATAAATAAATCTTTAAAAAACAAACAAAGTCTGGCAGTGGTGGCATGTGCCTTTAATCCCAGCACTTGGGAGGTAGAGGCAGGCAGATAGCTCTCTATAAATTCGAGGCCAGCCTGCTCTACAGAGAGACTTCCAGGACATCCAGGGAGACCCTGTCTGCAAAACAAACAACAACAAAACCCAACAAAACAAAAACCAAACAATAAACCAGGCTTGATAGCATGCCTTTTTAATCCCAATACTCAAGAGGCAGAGGCAGGCAGATCTTGGTGAGTTCAAACCAGGCCAGCCATGAATGTACAGTATAAAAAAGGTCTGGGGGTGGGGTAATTGAGATTTAACTCCATTTTAAGTTGGGATATGGGAATTTTTTTCCTTTGGTTTTTCCAGGCAGGGTTTCTCTGTATAGCCCTGGCTGTCCTGGAACTCACTCTGTAGACCAGGCTGGCCTCAAACTCAGAAATCCACCTGTCTCTGCCTCCCAAGTGCTGAGATTAAAGACATGCGCCACCACTGCCCAGTGGGCTATGGGAAATTTTAAGCTAAAATAGGAAGAAACTATTGAACAAAACAAAAGAAATGTCATTGGGAAACTTTGGTGAGAGGCAGCCATCATCCGTCTCGCCGGTCAGGCCTGTGATCTAGCTGTAAGAGCAGTTTGGAAGACATTGATTGCTTTCTTGCTATGGCACACAGAGGAAAGGAAGCCTGTATCTGTGCCCTCTTTGCTAAGCACTTTGCAGACATTTTCTTCTACATCTGAAGAAGCCATGAGTTCACTGTTCTATTGTAAGAGAGGAAACTGAGGTTTGGAGAAGGGAAGCTCTGCAGCTGCCTGCACTGAGGTCTGCATATCTGAAGTACAGATGGCATAAGTTACCAGAAGTCACACACTTAGAAGGACTGAACACTGGGATCCCCACAAACATCAACCAATCTGCTTCAGAAACCCCATCCATCTACCACTGAATGGGTACCTATAAACCCCAAGTCAAATGTTCATGAATCCTATTCAGGTTTAGAACAGACCAAATCCCTGATAGATTTGTCTCTAACTACTCAGAAATGATGACTGAAGCAGTAAGATCACCCCCCAAAGTTCTGGGCCGCCTGGGCTACACAGTAAGATCTTGTCCCAGAAAATAAGGACTCAGAAGATGTCTCAGCCAGTAGAGACATTTGCCATCAAGTCTGATGACCTAAATTCAATCCTTGGAATCCTTGCTGTGGAAAGAGAAAACTGACTCCCGAAAGTTATCCTCTGGCTTCTACATGTGTGCTGTATGTGCATACCAACACACACTCATATACACATAACTAAATAAATATACCAAGCTTTACAAAGTTGTGGCATGAGCCTTTAATTCATCACTTGGGAGGCACAGGAAGGTGTTGGATCTTTGTGAGTTAGAGGCCAGCCTTGTCTACAAACAGAGTTCTAGAACAGCCAGGGGTGTTACACAGTGCAGCCCTGTCTTGGGGGCTGGGGGGAAAGGGGAAAGAAAGGAAAGAAGGGAGAAAGGAAGGAAAGAAAGAGAGCAAACCAAACAGCCAGAAGCCTATGCAGGAATGGTCAGTGTTGTTTGTCCAGATGTCCTAGAGTTAACCCCTTCCATGCCATCAGTTCATTCAAAGGCAAAGACCACAACTTTGTGACTCAAGGTGGAGCAGGTGTGCAGCTGTGCTGAGGTCAGCATTTGCTAGGGTGGAACAACCCAGCTAAAGAATCAATACTGCATTTGTCTTTCATTTTCTGAAGCTTTTGACTCAAGCATCTTCCAGTTACGTTCCATATTTATCCAAGTGAAAGATATATATGTTAAGTGCGCTCAGTTAGCTCGACTCCCGCAGTACACTTCCACACTCATATACACATAACTAAATAAATATACCAAGCTTTACAAAGTTGTGGCATGAGCCTTTAATTCATCACTTGGGAGGCACAGGAAGGTGGTGGCTTCCAGAGGTTCTGCAACAAACAATTTCTGCTTACTGAAATATAACATTTCCTCTCCTGGTATCTTTCTCTCCTCAGTTCCTTCTGCTTCTTTCTCTTTAGGGCACAGGTTTTTTTTTTTTTTTTTACCTCCTCCTGGCTAGCCTATTTTTTCAAGTGGTCATTCTAGTTTTCCGAAGTCAAGATTAGGTCATTTTGTGGATGGAAAAGGAAACGACAAACAAGCAGGGAGAGAGGCAAGGTGATGAGGATGCCAGCAGGCAGGGTCTCCCTAGTGTGGCCATTTTCAGCTTGGAGCAAATAAAACCCAGTGGCATTGTGGGGCCTGGGGAGATGGCTAAGTGTGGCTAGAGAATTGGCTGCTCCTCCAGAAGAGCTGGGTTTGATTCTCCACACCCATGAGTGGCTCACAACCATTTGCAGGTCATTTCCAGGGGCTCCAAGGGCTCCAGACATGAGTGGGTGCACTGATGGAAAATGCATACCGAACACAAAACAACCCTGTGGTATCGTTAGCATTGCTTACATTTCCAAGCCCTCCAACTCACCCTCGCCATAAATCTGCCTTGGCAGGGAGCTGGCTGACCATCCCGACCCTTACATACCCAGCAGGCTAGGGAGTAAAGAGTGCTCAGACCTGGTAAATGTGGGGGCACAATATTTAAAACAGACACAAAGGATGGAGGCTGCGCCTTGAAACTGACAAAAGACAGACCAAAATAGTTTTGATAGTTGTAATGTAACTACCCAACAAAGGAAGTAGGAGGTCCTGAGGTTTAAAGCGAGGTTTCTCAGCTCCGCCCCTCCTTCCTTTTTCTTTCTTTCCTTTTCCTTTTCAAACAAATTTATTTTATGCTTATTTTTGTTTTTTGAGACAGGGTCTCACTGTGTAGCTGTAACTCATAGAGATCCACCTGTCTCTACCCCCACACCACACCATTATTGTTTATTACTGTTATTTTATTTTAGTCAACGTTTCCTTTTGAGGTCCAGGTTGTGGCTCAGGTTAGCCTTGAACTTGCAGCAGTCTCCCTTCCTCTGCCCCAGGAGTGCTGAGACTCCAAGTTTGGGACAGCACACACTGGGCCGAGATTCATCCTTTAAGGAGCATTAACTCCCTGGCAGAAAAAGCTGAGAGCAGGGAGTGGAGAAACTTGAGGGTCATGCCTCTGGAGGAGAGGTCTCAGCATTCAGAGAAAGAAAGGTTGTGGAAATAGGAGCTGAGGGATTCTGAGGGGACAGTTGGAAGCCCCCAGATTCTCCGCAGCATGTCAGAAAAGGCATTCTGTGGAGCTTTGGAAGAGTTAATGAGATGGCTCCCATTCTGTGTCAGCCACCCACTGGCCAGTTCTCCTCCTCTGTTGACACCACTAGGCCAGGACTGGTAGACACTGCCTCCTTTTGGCAGCTGGGGCTCTCCCCCTAGATAGAGGTGAAGTCCGTTCAAGACCACCCAGCCAAAGAGTGCAGAGGCTGGATTTGAGCCCTCCAAAGTCTCTGTGGGCCCTTCCGAGATTCGGGTAACATTCACTGCCGAGATTCCTGGCCAAACAGGTAGGAAAAGACACACGTAATTCTTTGGGCGCACAGTTCTTTCCCTGGGTTCTCGGATCTGCCGGACTGCTGTTCTCTTCAACGTCCTGTGTACTCTGTGCACCGACGTCACGGCAGGCCCCACTCCTACGCGCGCTGCCGAGCTCCTTGGGCCTCCACAGTGTCTGGATAGTGGGAGAAGCCACTCTGGGAGCTTCTAAGGTGGGCGTCGGTGGCCACCAGGGGAAAGTTCTGAAATGCAAAACAGCGCTAGGCGCGGTGGGTAGAAGGCAGACGGCGATGGAGCGACGTGATCACCAGCAACCCAGTCTGCAGACAGAGAGCGCAGGTCCCAAGAGAGTTGGGCGTGCTGGTTGCCGAATACCAATGACGTGGAGAAGTCCCCAGGGGTTCGCGTCCTTCCAGACCCCCGAGGCAACCGCGCCAAAGGGAGCCTGTAGGCGGGACGGTATGCACGAGCTGTCAGTCGGGTCCCGCCCCGTCCCGCCTCTCGACCCGCCCCACCCCGCCCCTCGGCTCTGGTGCGGGGCGGACGCGCTGCGGCGGTCCCTGCTGCTGCTTCCTCGGGCCATTTTGCTCAGCGCCGAGCGACGAGAGGTGGCGAGCCGGGACTAGAGGAGGCGCGGGCCGGAGGGAGCGGCGGGCTTTCCGCATTCGCAGGGTCCGGAGGGCCGCAGCGATCATCGGCGAAGGGGTTCGGGGGCCCCTTCCCGGTCCCTGCACCATGAGCTGGGGCACTGAGCTCTGGGTGAGTGAGGGGCCGGGCCGCGGGCGGCCTGGGCGGGAGGAGCGACGAGGGGCCTCGGCGTGCGTCGTCGCCCAGCAAAGAGGGAACGCGGATCGGGTGGCCCCGGCGGCCTCGGGGCGGCGTGAAGCTGGGTCTCGGCTCTCCGAGCCGCAACCCGCAGGCGTTCCCCGGGGGCGTGGGGCCCGCGCGGTGCCCGGCTGCGTATTTGCGCGCGCCCCTGGCCGGAGCTCTGGGGCCGAGCTAGACTCTGGGAGGTGCGGGCGGATCCCGCGCTACTCCCGGGGGCGGGGCGGCCTGGCAGGCGCAGGGTTTCGGGTCTCGTGAGGGTGCCGGGAGCGAGAGGTGAAGTCTTCTCTCTGGAAGTGAGGACTTTAGCCCCGAGGCGGTTGGGGTGCACTTGTAATCTTGGAGACAGCTCAGATTTTGAATTTGAGGGGGGCTGCGGTGTTTGGTCCGCAGGGGGACAGCAGTAGGGGAGATCATAAGGTAGCACGAAGGGACGATTGCCGGGGACCTCGTTCTGTCCTGCTTCCCAGAGAAAACGAAACGGTTTCAAGAGGGGATGACCTCGCGGGGATCCTTCGTTTTGGGGTGCAGGTGGGTTAGTGAGCAGCTTGTGTCTGGAAATGGTCCCATCGAGGGCGATCAGAGGACGTCAGGGCAGCTCTCAGGGCATCTCCGGGAAAGGGAGGCCGTTGGCCGAGGGGCAGGGCCTGTTGCCCTGCCTTCCTCTGGACTCGAGCACCGGGGAAAGGCTGGTCATAGGCTGGCTGTGCAATGGCCTGGGTGAAGGTGGGGAAGAGACCGCTGTTACTGCGCCGAAATGTGCCCGAGACCAGTCCTTCTCAGTGATGAACTCCTAAGTGCCCGCTGACTACCTTTCTGAATTCCATTTGTGAAGGGTGTGGAGGGGAAAGTGTGGGGTGGTGTTGCCATCCAAGATGACGCCAAGAAATGTCATGTCAAAATAAGGTTAGGGAATTAGGGAAATGCAGTGTGCCCTCCTTAAATTGTTTTCTTTGCCTTGATTGTTTTTACATAACCGTTTCTTAGACTAAAGTAGCTTCTACTACTACTAAAATCCTTGGAGCACTGGCTCCCAAGATAACTCATTTCATAAAAAGCATCCTCTGTCGAAGGAGTTCCCATTCATTCCACCGTCAAAATGTCAGGTGACCGGTACAAATGCCCATTTTGAAATAAAATGTAACACAGTTTGAAAGCAGCTTGTACACACCCACGTTAGGCAAAACTGTTCGCTGATGAGTGCTATTTTCTTTTCTGATTTGGGGGTGTGTTGTTTGGTTAGTTGATTGGTTTTGTTTTTTGGTTTGGTTTGGTTTTCTTTCTCATCTATGGTGAGGGCACATCAGAAATCAAGGTTAGCAACAGAACGGAAGTCTGGGCACGTGTTCAAACAGCAGGACAGACCTCCCCGAAGATAGAAAATTCTTGGTCCCTGAGTGACTTAGGGAGGTTGATATTTTGTAGCCATCCAGAAGAGGGTAGGTAGCCGGGCCAAAGAGCTGACAGCATGGCTGTCCTTCCTGAAGCTTTTGGGAGCGGAAGACAGGAAGCCACTACTAGTGGCTCACACCTATAATCCTTAACACTGACGAGGCTGAGGCAGGAGGATTGCTGTGAGTTTGCATCCAGCCTGGAGTACATAGTGACTCCCAAATCAGCAGAAGCTACATGATAAGACTTTGTCTGAAAAAAACAAAACAAAAAGCTATGGAGGATGTGACGTGGGCAAAGTCCTGGCCTGGCCTGGCCTGGCCTGGCCTGGCCCTGGACAGAGCACTGGAGATTGAACCTAGCACCAGAGGTGAAGAGAAGGGAATGTCGGCAAGTATTTTTAAATGGTAAGAGATATGAAGTATTTGGATTTAGCTTACTTGATAAATTATGAGTTTACTTATGGCCAATAGCAAATTGGCCTGCCATATTGTATATGAAGTATACGGCAATGAAAAAAGGGGCGGCTTATTTTTTATTCTTTGTTTTGTTTTTAAGGCATGCTGAGTACAGGCCTTTGCCTTTGGGTAGCTTATAGTTTAATAGAAGGAATGGGTGAGCATGCTATGACACTATCAAGAAAAATTAGTGCAAAACGTGAGTTTTAAGGCAAAAGTGCTCACTATCCGCTATCTTCAAACAGTTTTTCAGGATGAGAGAGAGAGAGAGAGGATGGAAAGCAAGCCAACCTAGGGGAGTGAAGGAAAGCAGAGCTAAGAGGCTCGCTGTCTTCGCTGTGTCTAGTGGTCAGAAGCTTGGAGACCAGCAGGGTCCTGGTGGCCAGGCCAAGGCCCTGATTGAGGGGTTTTCTTACATGGTGGCTTTGGGATCTCGCTGTGGTAATGAGATAATGATGGGTCGCTAAAGCCTCACTTGGCCGAATGATATTGCTAGATGCAATGGCACAGTTTGGGTGGCCGCTAGTGATTGGCAGCAGGTGGCCGCAGTGGTCATGACCATCACCGATCTTAACAGATTTTATGCAGTTTTGGGACTTTAGTGAAAGTCCATTAAGGCCTTAAAAAAACCTCTGGTTTCGAACACTTGTTCTAGGTAAAAAGCCCACTGTTAAGCCACATCCTGCTTTGTTAAGGAGTGACGACACCCTTTTCTTCTAAAAACCCCTTTAAGGCAGAAAGCATTTGCAGTCTAGGTGAGCTTTGAAAAACTGTAAAATGTCAGGAAGTTGGAAAAACTTTTGTATCAAGAGTGAAATAAAGACAGGCCTGCTGGCTCAGGTAATCCCAGCTAGTGGGTGGCAGAGACAGAAGGACTGAATGTTCAAGGCCCACCTGAGCAACTTGTAGTGAGTTTATGTCAAAACTTTAGAACACAGAAAGGGATGGAGCCATAGCTCAGTGGCAGAAGCTTGCATAGCACACACATGAAGCCTGGGTTCTACCTCTGGTACTGGGGTGGGGGAAAGACAAAATATAAATGGCAGGTTTAAATTTTATTTATGTATGTATTTATTTATTTGTTTTGTTTGAGACACGGTCTAACTGTAGTCCTGGCTGACATGGAGCTCACTGTGTAAACAGGCTGGCCTCTACCTCACAGAGATCCTCCTGTCTCTGTTTCTGCCTCCTGAGCTCCAGGATAAATTGCTTGCCTAATGTGTGGGAGGCCCTAGTTTATCTCCAGTGTGACAAAAAGAGAAAACAGGAGATCAGTTAATTACAAACTTCAGCAATCTTCCTGTAATTGGGTTATAATAAATCATTTCTGTAACTCCCTAACATTGAAAAACTGCTAAGTTCAAATGTCCCAAGCCTCACTGCTGTGAGCCCCTCATACCTGCTGGAGGGTGGCACTTACCGTCCTCACAGCATATGCTAGCCTGGGACATCAAAATCTCAAGAGACATTTATGTTTCTACAGAAGATTTATCAGAACAGAGCTGGGGTGTAGCTTCTGGCTGCTGTGCTTGTTTAATGTATGTAAGACCCTGAGCTAGATTGGGGTGTGTGTGTGTAATGTATATACTATATATATAATTGTTAACACGTATATGTATTATATATAATACTAAGTGTTTTATATGTGTGTATATATATATCCTTAGACACCTTAAACATAGGCTTTTTAAGAACAGTTTGAGATTCTCAGTAAAAGTGAGTAGGTAATAGAGTGCCACCTCCCCTGTGCTCTTTGTCCCCAAATGAACACTTTCTGGCTACGTTTCGTTTCTCTTTAATCCCCTACACTTGTGCTTTGGCAAATACTCCCAGCCCCACCACACAGGCATAAACACACACACATAGGCACATATGAAGATTGTCTTTGAAAAGCAATTTCCTTTCTGTGGTTCATGTCACTTGGGCCCGATAGCTCTAGGAGTTATATTAGGGCACTTTATAATGTGTTAAAGTGTTAAACTGGGCAATACTGATTCTTTTTGAACCAGAAGTAGTGAGGATTAATGGTGTCTGGATTGGGAGAGGTGTGAGCTCTGCTGCCCTTGACTTCTAAATGGGAGGAGAGAGAACATTAACAGCTATTCACAATTCTTCTTCAGTGCCCCGGCCTTTATTTCCCCTTCACTAGCTTCTATTCGGGATGAGCACAGCAAGGCCACCAGCACAAATTCAGTCACCTCTATTTCTTCCTCAGGACAAGCTTTGCAGCCAGCCCTTGTGGTTAGCAGAAGGCAGACCAGGGACCTGCACATCCTGCAGTTTGTAAATCAGTTCTGAAACCGTAGATGCGCTGTGTTTAGGCTAGGGAGAGCAGGATCTCAAGCATGCTCTGAGACTTCTGCATCTGCCCACGCTGACTGTGGGGCTCTTGGGAGCTCACATCTGGCCTTGGTGAGCTATGGAAAGGACTGAGGCTCCAGTCCGGCATCCCAGACCCCTAGCTCAGCCCTGGCGTGTGTTTCCCCGGCAAGCAGAGCTCACAGCCCCGCCCACATGTAAGAATAAGGCTTTATTTTGACACTGAAAAATTGCACACTACCAAGAATACACAGATGCCCTGGGGAATTAGTCTAATTAGACTTTAGAATGTGGGTGTGAAGTCATCAGGAATTTGCATGGAGATATTCATTTCCTGTTTTAGTACCCCAAATTCATATGAACTAGACTTTTTTTTTGGTTTTTCGAGACAGGATTTCTCTGTGTAGCCCTGGCTGTCCTGGAACTCACTCTGTAGACCAGGCTGACCTTGAACTCAGAAATCTGCCTGCCTCTGCCTCCCAAATGCTGGGATTAAAGGTGTGCGCCACCACTGCCGG